>JADWOT020000010.1:8727607-8848186 GCA_036345935.2 Taenia hydatigena
CATTAGACAAGCTTCATAACTCCAGACAAATGGGTGGGTCAGAGCGAAATGAATGACCAGGTGGGAAAAACGGGATAGAAGCATGGGTGGATGGGTACTGGATGGAGGGATTTGAGATAAGTGGATAAACAAGAAATGGATTGCGGGTGGATGTAGCTACGATAAGTAGACAATTGTAGAGGGAAAAAGCATAGCATATATGCTTATAAAATGCAAAACATATTAAATGTCAAATTATTTTCTGAGTTTTGGTCGATTTGTGACACCAACACTCCGCATTTTGTCATTCAAAGATCTAACCAAGGCCTCACCTAGACAAGAGCCTCTTGCTTTATGTCATAACTCTTATCAGCTCCACGCCATGCTGCTAAGTTTTGAGTAATTCGCCAAATTTTTCCAGTAAAAGGCTATTACACAAGGCAGTAATGCCCCGAGAAAACCTTTTGTCTAAGCTTAACACCTCAAAAATCAGAACTTTAACGCTCTAACCATGCAAACTTCTAATAAAGCAAGTTAGGCTCCATCGTGATTACGACTAATAAAATTGTTTAGCATTTGTCATGCCCTTCTAACATCTCAAAAAGCCTAGTCAATAAAAGGCCCATAAGGCGTTTGTGTTCTCTTTGGAGAGGTGAAAAGATAAGTGGGCTGAGAGATGTAATTTGTTCACACTCTGCATGAACTAGAGACGTAACGATGAGCATGTTTGGGGAGGTTTGATAGGTGTGACATGATCATCGCGGCACCGGAATGTTCATCTGCACAACTTTACCCATAATTAAAACAAGTTTGATTTTTAAATTCTACAAAATGTTGTTGGGATGATTGGGGCTTACGGTTACTAAGGGGACAAATCAAATTCCTTACGAAGGGTTATAAAATGGTTGACAGGATGGCGACCGCAATAACGGCTGACAAAGCACAATCGTCGTGCTAGCCTGATAAAGACTGCTCCACACCAATTACTTGACTGGCTATGAAAAAAGTAGATTCGACAACAAATTTTAAATAAAGCCCCTTTCATTTCAATCAGTTGTTACTATGTAGTGTGAAGTAAAATGAGTTCATCCAATGCCCTGCACCTTTGTCTTTGTTTGGTGAAGCTTCCTTTGTGTGTTCCCGAAATATCTCATTGTCACGCGATAATTGGATTTAGCCAGTTTATCACTCTAAGGGGTAAGTGCGATCCTTTACTTTTGAGTGCTATCAACAATTAATGACGATTTGTCTTACAAATGAACACAAATGGCCCCCGTTTGTTGGAAATAAGGAAAATTTGTAACCGTGAGATAATAGTAATCCACGTTGCATGTACAAATGTGGATGAAGGTCGGGAGATCCCTGTGGTTGCAGTAATAATGCTCATCTTGCATTTTAGCTTTGTGCACAATGCTTTAATTAACTTTTCGGTGGCGCAAAGGTTAGAATGTTTTGTGCACCTTGGTTCAATCAAATTTTTATGAGATGGCAGGCCTCACAAAAGTTGAAAATATTTGAGTTAATTAATTTGGAAATAATTAAGCGCTCAAAGCCATCCCATGGTCTGCAGTAACTCCTCCATCAAATGAAGCGTATGTCTCGGAAGTAGTCTGGTGGAAGAGAACTGGCCATCTATAAAATATGTTTAGGCTTTTCAGTAACTTTTATTTGCACAGTTCTACTTTATCTCCTGGAAGGACTTTGATACCTAACAAGTAAATCAGATACCACGAGTTTCGAGAAGGACATATCGAAGTGGAAGGTCATCGTGGAGGATTTATCCTCGGTTTAAGTGGTCAGTGGCAACCGACGATTTTGGAAAGTGTGGTGCAAGTTTGAAGTTTTCGGCCCAAAAGACTGTTTGCATCTAAAATTCGACAGATTCTAAACCTCTGTCTACGGATTCAATAATCTTGTTCAACCATTTAATAATGGTACCTTCATTCTGTGACCTTAAGAGCTGTCATCATCAAGAGAAGCTATTCGTTACTAGGTTCGCAAAAATAGTTTCGCTGCATCTACCGAAAGCACAGCGATGGTCATGACTAACCACCACTGAAGCGCATAATGCTATCCTCACTATTGAGGTAAGAACGTTTTCTTGATGAAATTCCACTTTTGCGGCATTATAACGCTGCGATATTCCGCTTATATAAAGCGCGACTTTGTAACTCAGCTCTGCGTATTTGGCAGGCAAAATTAAATACCAATTATACCTTATGCAATAACACGAATCCCAGTAAAGGTTACTGAGATAGATAAGGAAATTTTAAAAACAATAGTAATGCAATTCAGCTCGAATGAGGCCTATTCATTGCAAAAAATGTGGAACATTTGCAGGAGAATTTCGCACTCACCTTCTGTGGAAGTTATTACAAGGATGTGGCCTGCAAACGCCTTTTAAATTTCTGTGCTTAAACTCTTCTTACGTCCCTATTCGCCGTCTGAGTGAGTTTGGTATTGTACTCCACCTTAGCGCTTTCATTGAGGACTGCTGCAAAAGAACTAAGCTGACCTATCGCTGTGAAGGTGGCGTTTTATTGCACTTCGCCAATAAGCAAGGCTTTGGGCCATTGATAAACGTATGTCTTGGAGTGAATGAAATTACTTTGCCACTAGATCAGAATGTGCGTTCCATTTTGCATGCAAAATTGACAAGGTGGTAGAGTAATTGATTTCCACTTGCAAAAGTCACATCTTTTGAACTGCTGTCCAAATCTGATCCCAGTTAAGTCTTGACGTCTTTTGCTAAAATAAACCGTCAAATAATTGCTTTTGGCAGGAAAGTAGCATTTTTGTCAATTGGTCTGTTTTGCTAAAGGGTGGGTTAAGAGATCAGGACAGGAATACACAATTCTGACTGTTTTGATCTCAAAATTCGCTCCTCCAGGTCTGCTTGGTAGTATCCTCCTGTGCAAGGCTTTCTTGCCATTCGGGCCCATTCATTCCTGCTTGTTATTCCCTGAGCCGGCATCCGGTAATACAGTTCTAAGTCAGCAGGAGGCCTTTAGAAATGCTCAAACCATTCGTCTAGCCACCATTGTTTTCACAGGAGGACCTCACCAGGATATCACCCTACTCCTGCCAACAATCTTGCTTTTAAATAAACAACTTAACATCTCCAACGGCTTTTGTTTACGCTCTCTTTCATGGTAGGTAGCAATCATTCGTTGAGATGCCGCGACAAGTGTTGCCGACCTGGTGAAGTGTCTCACATCTCTGTTTAATGCTCCCCAAGTAAAAATAATCGCACGCTTTGTAGAAACTCCCGAAAGTTACATAACATCAAGTTAATTATTCGCTGACATGCAATTGCTATTGACTTAATCTTGTCCTCCTACCGAAGAGCTGCTTGACGCGCAGCCTATGGCACCATATACCAGCTAGAAACTATGCTTGCTGTGAGTTACTTCTGCAATTTGCTTTCAGGACCGGTACAATTACTTTGCTTTTATTTGTACGGCCTGGCCGCACCACTTCTTTTTGCCTTCAGCTTAGTAGTGTGCGTACGGTTTGAAAGCTCACGACATCTCTCCAACGATTTACTTGATTCCAACTCACTAAGTGCTTTATTCGACAGCAGGATGTCCCCGCAATCTATTAGTTGCCCGGAAAATTGCGTTGCATTCAGAGTTAAGCAGACTCAAATATTTGATAAAAATGCACTAACCTTGAAATAATTTTGGATTAATGAACCCATTTCTGAGTATGATTAGGAGCGTTGTTTCAGTCCCACTACCGTAAAGTGGGCGACGATCGGCAAGATGAAATGCCTGTCACATACCATTCCCGCTATTGTAACGTTTTCCTCCTGAGCATCTAAAGTCCTGAAAGTACCATCGCAAATGTCTGGTTGTTCTCCAACCACAAAATTCAGCTGTCTTCCCGTGGAACTGGCACAAATAGCGCGATCATTTACAGATGCACACCAGGTAGCATGATATTCCTCCGCACCAATGACTAAGTAAAGCATGCCGACGCGAGTGGATTCAGTCTCATCGAAGAATCCATCTGTGGCAAAGTTGTCTTGCACATCCTAGTTAAATGGTGCCGGAGATACGCACTAAGACGACAGTAGCGGCAGGACTGCACGTGGAACAAAAGACTGCTGTAAGTGCCTAACCTTACTCATAACCTTTTCTACCTAAGTCCTACACTGGTTTGACTAGCAAACCTGGAATTTCTTGCGTCCTGACAAATGAGGATAGATGCGAAATTGCCCTAAGAAAACACAACAGAAGCTAGTCAAGTTTCTGGAATTTCGTTCAATCTCATTCCAAATAATAGCGGAAAGTTGCAAACGCGGTGACAACTGTGTCAATTGCGTCAAAAATTTGTCCACGACAGAATGTAGCTCTTCTGCGCTTTAAAAACATATGTTCATCCACGCTACTAATTGGGACTTCAGCGACACATCCGGGTGCAAGCACAAGCTATTCAAAACAATCTTGATCATAAGCAATGGGCGCTTTGATGCAGTAATATTTAGACGAATGTGATTTGCGAGACCTCAATTTGAGAAAAAAGGGGATAACAATAGGGGTGTTACAAAACATAATTTGAATTTCATGAGTCAAAGATTGCTACACTCAACTTGCAGTAACTTCTTCGTTAGAAACTGCGATCTATAGATCCCCTATGAATGTAATGGCGGTAAGTCAGCGTAAGGAGGATTTCCGAAAGGAAGTGCAAATGGAAATATTAAGCACCTGTCAAACAAATAAGCGAAGTCATAGCTAGCAACGCCCTCAAACATTTGGCAGCGTTTGTCCTACGCCAGTTCCGCAAAACCAGCCAAAGAATGGATGCTAGAAGGAAATCTCATAAGCATCTGCAAACAGCGCCCAGCATAGTCGTAGGATTCAAGTACCTTCCAAGCACAAAAATGTCTCCTTCAGTAAATGGCAATTTTCGTTGAACACACTCATATGGAAAACTAAATTTACTCTCGGTTGTTTGTTTTGGAGAAGGTGTTTCGGCCCAATATTCAGACGGTTTAACATTTAGCCAAGTGTTCGCTTCTATTCGAAAAGGACGATTACTGGTTAGAGTCGGGACGGCTTCAGTAAATTAGCAAAGTCACTAAAAAACTTAGCCAAACCAGTTGTGCTTTACCAACCACCTTCGAGTTCTTACAGTCTTTAGGTTTAAATGTGCAAGAAGTCAAGTGGAATGTCTCATTTGATTAACCTACAATTTCAGGAAAGACTGAATCATTCGAGTCGACGTGTCTGAGGGGTTAATGAAGTGAACATAGAAGTCCGCAAAAATGCATGGTAGTAGTCTTTTCCTCCAGGATAGGTTTCAACATCACCTAGATGGATCCGAAAGGGCTCACTTTCAGTGCAAGTGTAGTGTAGTTCGATGTCGCATTTGGCATCTGAGGAGAGGTTGTAGAATGTCACCCTTTGTTGGTTGCGCTAAGGTTATTGCACCACACGACTTGCGTTCGTGTCATATGGGATTGCCTCTACGAGATGAGCATATGAAGCTGGAGCAAGTCGTAGTCTGCCCCATTTCACTGCCGCACTATCCTAGGAAGCAATTATCTAGTAAAATGGGGCAGTAAGGCGACTGGACAAGGATTTACCGAAATGGTGTTCTGTTTTGCTTCTCAAATCCGAACAATGCAAGTCAAGTTATGAGGGAAGAGAAAAGGGAAAGACTCAGAGGACTCGAGCATAATAATTGAGCGAATGGCTCCTCTGCTCACAGCGTCATTTGTGTTTGCTGTGACTGTGTAGTTGCCTGGATACTCGTAGAGTGCTTTTTAGCTAATCTCGAAGTGTATATTTTTGGCGTGTCAAGCTTGTAGAATCTGGCCATACTCAATAACATTCTTAGTACCGTGGTCAGATAATTTCTCAAGTATCTGCGCAAAAGAAAAGGGCAAATGTAACCCATCTGCGTTAGTAAACTTAAGACTAGAAGGATATTTGTGTGACTTTTTTGATTATGGGTGATTAAAGTGACAGCATGGTGTTCCGTTACTGTTTTTCCGCAAGTTTGCGGCAACTTTTGAGCAAGACATGCTCACGCAGTGATGTCTTCGGTGGGGATTTAATGAATTAATGCTGTCTAACTCCGTACAGTCTCACAAGGCAAAAGGTCTATCAAAGCATCTTCTTCAAGCTCCAGGATGGTGAAAGCCACCCAACTTAGCCAATGTGCGGCAGTCAACTGCAAACCAAGTGTCATGTATAAAGGAGTTGCGAATGCATCACAAGTTAAAATTTTAGCGTTCCCTTGATGCCAATTCTACAAACACCTTAAAGGTCCCAGCCACAGCTGTAGAGTGTGAGGTATCGCAAAATTGTTGGTAAATACTAGTGTTCTGAGATGATCAAAATTTGGCAAAGAAGAGAGGAAGGAAAGGAAGGTAGCGGAAAGGTTACTTCGCTTTTAACGACCTCGGAAATAATTGTCTCATTGGTTTGACTGAAAATGAAAATGGAGCCATGGATCGATCGAGGGTGCGAGGGTGGTGAACAGAAAATAACGATGAGGCAGGCAGTCTTGGGTGGCTCCAGCTCAAAGTTCCCGAATGTATCGCATGGTGGATCGGCTAAAATGCCCGAAAATTCCCCTGATTAAATGAGCAGCTCCAACTACTCCCTTAATTATGCTATCTCTACATTGTGCTTCAATCCTTATAAATTGTGCAGATAATTATGACTTTAAAGGGAATCCACGTTCATACTTTGCGTTGAGGAAAGCGGATAGGCTTGGATGCTGAACTTTTGGAGAGATTCAAGTAAATCACCTAAGAGGTCCAACTTGAGAAGGCGTGTTTTGGTAAAGGGATCCGATGGCTGCCTCTTGATCGGCAGAGCGATCGCTATTGACGTACGTTTCCTACTTTAGCGGACATCCACTGCCCCACTCTGAGCAAACAGGATGGAATGTCTTGTGATTCGAGGCTACGCAAAACGTGCTACTGATAGAAATAGGTGGCCTGCATATTAAAAGGCCAGAAGTCAATTAAATTGGGAATTTCGCGACCCAATTTTAATGAAATAGAAGAATCTGACCATTTTTAGCTTCAAAATTAGCCAAGTTTTGTCGCGAAAATTAGCCTCTTGATTTTTTATTCGATCTGGTTCAGTTGTAGAGCTAAAGTCCTAACAAGCATTCGCAAAAATGACTTTATAATGTAAGCAAAATAAGCACGTATTTTTGCTGACAGCAAGGAATGAGACGCGATTCGAAGACAAAAATTCCTAATCAAATCAAAGGGACAGACAGCGTGAAAAGTATAAATTCTATCCAGCCGCTAAAATTAGAACTGGGCAGCATATGAATACCAAGTATTGAGCAGATGTCGCATTGTAAATGATCAACAGGCATTCTTTTGCGAACTTGAGAAACTCCCTGAACCGGTCTAGTAAGGAATGATTTGTGGAGCGATCATTTCAAAAGCAGCACTAATCTGGGTCAAATGAATGCCGATTGAGAGCATTACGTCTTATTGCGCCATACCGTGATGGAGCCGGTTCCATCACAATGATCTCATGACCTTGCAGTGAATGTATTCTATCAACATTTAGAAACTGGCTGGTTGGATTCTCTTATGTTGATTTTCTCACTATCTATCCACACTTTGAACCAGGTAACAACCACAACCAAGCGGGAGAACGAGGACCAAAGCAAGCACTCTCTAAAGAGCACAAAATCCACGAATGAGTGACAAACCTGTGCATTTTACGATGCTGTCAGGATAATTACCCATTTGTGTCAAATAAGAAATAGTTTACTACCCGTTATCATGATCGTGTTGACAGACAACCCGCGCACATTGAATTTTGTCTTCGTTTCGGCCGCGATGAGGTATTCGACCTCACCTTGTTCAAGCGTGGCATGTAGACGTTCACTTGTTCTGCTGATATTCCTCCCAGATTTTCCATCTCCATCCTTTATGATGTTCGCTGAGGATTTTACAAGGCCACTACATTGGACAGTGCATGTTCACGGGCCAATGGAGAGCCAATGCATTGCCGCATTGTCGATCGAGGCTTACACGGAAGTGGTGTGCATCTAGCCATGTAATCGGTGTGTCTTCGGCAGATGAAAACAACGAAACGCTGCGAACGCTAGCACACATAATCACCACCATCTTTGGAATATAAGAAGAACTGCGAGTTCATTGCAATGAGTTGAGCTAGATGCAAGCACGGGTGTCGAACCGATGAAAACCTTCTACTGCACCAGCCAACCACAAAGTGTGCATTGCGAGAGGAGCAGTATTAACAGCAGAGGTGCTTTGAAGTCAATGATGCTAAACAGCAAATTAATAATCATCGTTTAGCGTTCTACTGGACATAAGGAGTTATAGCTGACCGGCTCAAGGAAAGTCGAACCGCACTGAAAGCAGCTCCAGCGCAGGCTCTGTCACCTGTCTACTTTGGGTATTTTAGCGTGCTGTGGGAGAGGATTATTGTTTTAAGAAACGATATCGTTTTTTGTCCGGAACCATCAAAATCTGCCGAAATCTGCTTAGGACAGCAGTGGTACTTCAAAATGATCAGCAGTTTGATGCGACGGTAAGTCTGAGCTTTATAACGACCCGACCCTTGAGTGTCTGCCTGTCTTTCCAACCTCTAGCACCTGCAGCCATTCCAGGAAATACTCATCCAACCCTGGGCGCCCTATCGGAATTGTTCAAAGGAAGAAACCTCCTTTGCAGACACAATAGAGTCATCCACGAACGCAAACGCTGGGAAATGGGAAAAGCTAGTGCCCAGTAGGCACAGCACGGTGGCTTCCCACACCATTGATTAAGTGAGGCAGACTGTGGTGCGACAACCAGCCATTTCAGGAAACCTGTCTATGGCAGAGCTGCTTTGAATGCATTGCCTTATGACTAGGAGATGAGTACAAGAACGCAGTAGCAGTGGTGGGAGGCTGCACGAAATCCCAACTTGACGGCACCATCGAACTTTGGTAATCTTCGGATGCTGTTCCAAAGAAGTGGCTTCTAAAATATATTTATTGCGTGCCATTAGCATACATAGATGACTGTATGCGTAAAGAGCAGTAATTAGGCGTGCCGAATGGTGTCATGTTATTGTAACCGCTGAAAAGCGAGCTAATTCGGGTCCATAAATTAAGCAAAGCAGAAGGAAATCCTGAGTTTTGTTTCAGCTGAGGTAATCTAGTTGGTACTGGCTCGACCGGCGATACGGCACCTGCAATCATTACGAGACACTAATCAAGGCAAGAATTATGCATCGGATCAAGGTAAATTTCAATGTATCCTCTTGACGCCTTACCACTGAGGGTGATTATTCAGACAATTTGAATGAGTTGTAGAGTTGGGTCGACTCGGAAGCGAAAACCACTACGACGATGAGACGAGAGCATCTTCGCAGCCCAAAAATATTTCTTTACGCTACACTTCTTGATCCGTTATGCAAAAGTGTTTAAGGAGGGAGGAAGGCCATTGTTTCTCAAAAAGTGAAGGAAGATTGCTAGACCTCCTAAGTCCTAACCTTAACCAAAATAGTTTAATGAGGTAGTCGTCACTGATGAAACATATTAGAAGGGGGTGCGGTTCCTCAAGTCGGTGTAGTTACCAGTTATGAAGAAAGCGGGTACAATTTTTATTGCAAGGTGTCTACAAATTTCCTTGTCTCTTTTCCAATATCCAAACCGTGCCACTTATTGTATTCGCACTTATGGGATTTATGCTTTCGAATTGCATCAGTACAATTCAAACGCATTTTAAAAGAAAGGCATGAATAAAGTAAGACATAATGCATCAGGGGTGATTTCCTTTTCAAAAAGCTTGGTTCATCTTGAGAAACGATGCCGGCGATCGCATTGATGACTGTGGTAAGGAGCGAATTCAAAGCCTGTGAGGCGATACTACATCCAACCACCCCCTAATCATTTCTATAAGCAGTCTGCTTGCCTTATCTTTTGCATTCCTAACTGACGAAATGAAACAAAACGATAGTTCCTGAAAGAATTGTGGAAAGGTGGTCTATGATGGATAATCAAACCGCCCCTCTCAGGCTATCCCAGAGTGGTTTATTCGAGACACCCAACTTTGCAATGCTAAAGCCGCTTCACGAGTAGAGTTAAAGGATTGTGTGAACGAGAAACTTCATCCGAGTCTTTTTCTTTTACCATTATAACGCAGTCCTGTAAAAAGTTTTAACGAATTATTTTATCGGGCTAATCACGTCAACTCTGTTGTCTCATTAAATGACTATTTAATGAAGCCAAACTCTTTGAGGGTCAACAACCGATCTCACCATAATTGCAAGGAGGTATGGATCGCTCATTAGGATCACTAAGAATTGAACACTTCACAAGAGGGTTGTTTCGATCAATTATACATTCGTCTATTATTAACCAGTACCTTCTGCTATTTCCTTATGCAAGTTGTTATGCAATTGGGTGTTGAGAAGCTTCATCCTCATGCCAAACCGCAGTTCTGGGAGCATAAACGTATCCACAGAAGCAACAGCAGCACACTGGGAAGATCAAACAACCAAGGGCAAAAAATCTGGGTATCATTCAGACGGCAATGTTTGCGGAATTTTATGACCCAATCTCATAGCATTGGACGGTCTATGAAGGCCTGAGATGAAGGAAAGTTTACTGTATTTAAACAATAGACGGGAATTTCGGAGTGGTCTGAAGGCTTCGACTTGGCTTAATTCGACTGCGATTCCTCGAAACGCATTCAAAAACTACTGTGCAGCTGGCAAACTCGTTTCCTAGTCCATTTAAAGACTGCGACATGGGAGGAAACAGCTAATGTAACTCCAAGTGGTTGATTGACCTTGTCCAAAGAGTCGTCCAATTGTTGAATCCTTGCTTTAGTTGTTTTAGGGAGAAGGATAATTTCTGATAGCTAATGATCCATCTAAAGAGAGTTCACATCTTTATCGCCTTCAGCAGATGTCGTGCTTTTAATTGTATAACCTTCCTAAAGCTCCCAAACTCCAAAAAAACGATGTTCTACAAAAGAGCTCTTCTCCAATCTTCTGAACCCCTCACCTGGCCAGCAGATCAGTTTCGACGCATGAGTAATTCTGAGCCTATGGAGAAATAAGGCACTTATAACAACCCAGACTTTGACAATTTTATAAAATTACTCACAAGATTTGATGTAGAAAGCAGATGCTGTGCGCAGTAACACACTGCACCCAGTTCCACACCTTGTGCCGCCCCAAACTAGGCGGTAAGACGGGTCTCCACTGATTTTTCAAACAACTCTACGACGTTTAGAACCTAATTTTATGATAAGCAGGAACAGTCTTAAAATGATCAAGAAATGTACAAACAAGCACTAATCAATGGTTTCATCACCAATACCAAAAGTACGCACACGTGCCATGCCTTCACTGACCGCTTAGGACAATCCTTGTTGCATCAGACTATGCATGGTGGTTAAATGCTTTGAGCGGGCCAAAGATGCCAAATAAGTTAACTTCCAACTTCTAAGCACCTCTTATGCAGTCTGAGACAGATGATGGCACCAAACTTTTCACAGTTGTGGTAAATGGAAGTGATTATTTGCGGCTGGCCAAACAAGTTCGAAATTCACCAAGAGTGACTTCTGATTTATGTAACCTTTGAAAACAAGTAGCTCAAATTAGGACTACCCCTCTTTTCACTTAGAGACTTCTAAATTACACCATATGATGGAAGCCGAATTTTGGGCAATTTACCAGCGAAATAAATAGTTTGGGGCCAGTACATTACTTAATAAGGATTTGAGTACTATATTTGTTGCATATCTTACCTTGTAGCTTTTGTGTGGACAAAGTATTTTATGACCGCGCTGCCACCGATTGAACCAAATAAGCACGCGCTCATGAAATTTCAATTGCGGGTTTTGCTAATTAAATTAAACTTACCAGCAGGTCGCCCTCAATATTTACGTGCGAGCTAACATAATGTCAAATTCCGATTGGTTTGAGTCCTTGGAAAAGCTCGACAGAGTAGAACACGTTTAGTTTGCTTTATTATTGTTGGTATTGGCATGTTGTCAATGCTCAGTACGAAGTCAGCAGGTGGTATTTTCACCTACAAACGGAAACAATCCCAGAATTTTGAAGCCTCAAAGTGTAGGGCCCGTACAGTCCGTAATCGTAATAAGATTAGAACAATATGGGGAGTACACAAAATCTATCCTAACGATATGAGCACATCCTAGCCCTGGCCTATCAAAACGTGCCTAAAAAGGACTTCATTCGTTATTCTTTTTACTTATATAGGGCTAAATTTGGTCATAAATTGAGTCTTGTCCTATTTTTAATCAGGAGATATGTTCAAGGGTGCTCATAGATCGAACGATGGGAGGATTCATCGAATGGAAGAGGAAGAATATGATGGCACTGCTTAATTAAGTCCGTGCCATATCGAAGTCCTTGGTCGCTTCAGTGCGCCTCAGTAGGAGGGTAACTTTGACGAAGAGCTTTTCAAACGATCGCACAGGATGGCGCTATCCCCACAACAACTTTGGTCTGGAGTTATTGCTCATAAATTGCTGACAGAAAGTTACTCACTCAGGCTAACTTTGTTTCCATTGAAGGGCTGTTCAATAACGCCTTTAGAAATGGAGACGGGGAGGCTTTGGAGATGCGTCTCATGGAAACACAAAAGGTTTGTAGTGCATGGAGGGAGCGTAAGAAGGACTTGTCTCTTAATGAGAGGAGGAGTAGATACTTGATTGACCTACATACGTCAAAGATTCTATAAGAGGACAAAAGAACTCATTTTGAAGAGTGTTGAGGATCATTTTTGACGCCGGTGCCAGGTCGCAGGCACATCATAACGCTAACAATAGGTGCATATGTAGTAAATTAGTAAAGCGTCGTCACGCTGGATAGAACGACGTGTGGCAGTGACGATCCTTGCCACAACTGGATATCTAAAGCAATGTCGCCTTGTGCCGGAGAAGCATTCTGTGCATCGTGAGTCTGCATGCAACAGGAGCAGAATGCAATAATTTACTTGGGAATCAAAGCAGCCATCAAAGATGTAAGAACGTGCGAAAGTGTCTAATGGCAGTTCAACCAAAGCAAACCATTTCATGACTTTTGAATCCGTAGGGGCAGGTCTTTTGATGACACAACAGCCCTCCGAGTGGCAGTTATTAGATTTGTTGCTATAATCTTGAGTAGAAGTCACCAATTACATCATGAACGTCTCAGTGCATAAAGTAGCAGTAACCGCCATTCATTCTCCTACTTTTTAATTCATATCCGGACAAAATATGGACTGTTGGGCGATCCTGATTGTAGAATGGAACATTTCTCCATTTTGAAAGTTTGAATGACGAGTTGGCGGTGCAACTTTTTTCAGAAATGACTCGCACGTCTATCCATGAACAATCGCATTTCCAAGGCTAAGACACACGTCGATTATCAGTACAGTATTTTATAGAATAAGCAGAGATAATTCGACCCGAATACCAAATACTTCCGTGCTAAGGCCACCTTCCAGGTTTAAAATAAACATTGTTATTAGATTAAAAAGAGTGAACGTAGATTTATCATCAACGGACCACAAACTGCTTCGTGTTGTCATATAAGTCCAAATGCCATTAATGAGTCAAAAATTTCCAACGCTTAGGAATGTTTGCACCGAATTCCAAACTATAACGCTGCTCAACCAATAAAACAACAAATTCAAGCCCACCTTTAGTTAAGCATTTAAGCATCAAATTAATTAATCTGAACCGTCGTAGTTAGATTCCTTGATTCTAAGACGATGGCGCGACCAAGCGACTCCAATTCCGCAAATACCGTTCCGCTTCTCCCATTTCTACTAACGACTTGCGAGATGATAAGTGTGTGACCCCCATTACTAGTCCGCCTCCAGTGTCAGACAGATGCCATCTCCTCCTCCTTATTTGTCCTCCTTGGCCAAGCCAAATTTTAATCCTGCCACTAAAAGCAATGGCTAGTGAGTCATCCTTCAGAAAAACACCGACTACCGAGTATCATTCTAGCAGTATCGGCATTAACCTCGAAATTCAGATGTAAACAAATGGCACTTTTCCACATGGAAGGGTTGGACTCAACACATTCTCTTCAAATTAACCTCTAGGCCATTTATCTTTGCACACACCATGAAGTAGGCGTGGTTATGAGGCCACATCAAAAAGCATTTAAGCAAAAACGACCCGAATTTTAAAAAATCCTTACCAAAGACAGCATCTAGGTAAACCGGATCATGTCTCTTTGACGGAAAACTTCATCACATCTCCTAATGGTTTTATCTCCTATATAACCGCATTATAGGTAGTTTGGTATTTTAGCAGGTCAATCCCTTCTCAACAACCACAGGATGCAACTCTCCCACATTGATATGGAACATAACAAGCGTACATATGCTATGCAACGAAAGAAGAAATCTCAATAAAAGCGCAAATCCATATGCACGGCAAATTCAACCAATTTGTAAAATTGTCGACGCAATGGCAAACACTGATACTGAAAAGAGGACGAATAAATATGCTCCATTAGTATTCATAAGCATCACAAAATACCGAAAATCGATGCGAAGTATCACAAACATACATGCCCTCAACTTGCCTTGGGCTTTAAGTGCTTTTGAACTTTTTCCACAATGGCGCCAAATCGACAGACCCCTCACGCATTCATCCGCGCTTCCAATCATCAACTATGAATCAATTGGTACAAACACCCCCAGACATTAAAACAATCCAATTTATCGCTATCCTGAGTCACGACAGAAAAGGCGCACGCTTCATGATAATGGCTGGCTTTCAATCGTTAGTAAAACTGTTCATTTAAATAAGAAGAAATACAAAGCCACGCACTAAGCGGCGGGACACATAAGCCTGTCATTCACTCACGACCTTAACCGACTCCTGTGCCATAGTTAATTAAATTAAATGGTTAATTGAACAGTCATCAAAATTTTGATTTACTTTGGGCTAAACAAAATTAATGCCGGAAATTCATTTCAATGCGTTTTTAAGCAGGTTTTATTAATGATCACATGCTTAATATAAGCATAAGTCCTACAAAGCAGTGATTTTAAATCGCATTTTAGCGCTCAAATTGCGCAAAATTTTCTGCGCGCAGATATGTCAATGCAATTAGCATGCGCTTCTAAGCCTTTTTACTTATTGCCAATTTTCTTATTTACGCTTGCGCAGCAAATTTTCGTGCTTGAACACTACTGTGTAGGGTTCCCCCTCTTCCTTCTGGTCGCTCATGCTATCAGAAGTCGGAACACGCTTCGACATATTTATTAGAGAAGGGAGATAGCACAACGAGGCCTAGTACGAGAAGTTAGGACGAAGATGGATTACGCTCTTGTGGGTCACTGCGCCACTTCGCCACCAGGTTCAAATTGTTTTCCTACTTCTGGCCTATAAAGCACATTTAAAGAATATAATTATTGCACTGCATTATATTTTGCGTAAAGGGAAACAATACTGGTATTTGCATCAGCTGTTTCGTTAAAACCTGTACAAAATTTATTTCTTTTTTTGTTTTATCGAGTAAATAATATAGTGATTGGCTAGATTTGTACGTGAAGTACATAAGCGATGTGCATTTTGGGAACATTGTTTCCAATTAATGGAGCATTATTTTTGTAAAAGGTCGGAAATCTGGTAATTATTTAGTGCTTTCTTATTAATTTTATTCATTGGGTGGTTAGTAGGCCATTTGAATGTCGATTGGCTTCTGCAATACGCCTGCTTGCGGAGTAAATACAAAGCCTTCGTATTGCGAATTAAGACGTTTGGTTTTTAACTATGAGTTCTATCCACTTCCTTTTTCAATTCATAATACCTTAAGCGATTGACTAGGATTGTTTTGACAAGTTACCAATCGATTTGCTCTTCACTGATGTTAAGGTTTGATCAGTGGGACGGAATATTGTTAAGAATCGTTAACTTTTTAAGGCGCTTGGCAATTATTGAATATATCCTTACGATTTAGTACTCATCATGTGTACATGTACACACCTATTTATTCATCTTCCTTATCTGCTTGTACGTCCAGCCAAACATTAGAGAAATAGCCGCATTTTCTGCCAAGACTTTTTTCCCATTCGCACTGCCTACTTGCGTAGATTTTCTTGCTGCGCAACGCCCCTCACGACTAAGTAATATCGTTTTGGCTGGATGTAAATGGCTTCTAGTAAGTTTGGCTTTTGATCAATGGGGCCCACTTTGATGAAAGGTTCTGTAACTCGGGTATACTATAAAGCAAAGGCTTCCCAAGGAAACCGTTAGCACGTTCTGCTTCCCATCTGCGATGTCTTTTACGTTCGTTTTGCTGTACAGCACTTTTGGCTGTAAATTTAAATCGTTTCGGCACTTTGTAAAAGTTTGCGTTCTAGTGACGGTGGATTTTGACTAGTGAGACGCAATTTTGTTGAGAAGAGTTATATTATGCTAAATGTTTGGTATTTCCTCACTATTTTCTTGCCCGTGAACATTCATCATGTTTACAAACTTTGTTATCCATTCTCTATCCGTTTTCATGGTAGAATAAGCGTTAAAGAAGCTGCAGCAGTGAGTACGAATCGCGCTCTCGCTATCATTTTAAACATCTCTCAGGTAAGATTGGATTGCATTTAACGAGTCATTGCTGTCTTTTGTACAGCAATAGATTCAGTATGTTTTTATGTTGGGTAAAACATGCCTTTATCATCTATGCCTAAGTCCTTCCGCATTGTTCGCATGGAAAAAATGTGCGTTAGTTGCACTATTATGATATCCTCGTTAATGGAATGCATGTATAGCGAGCGATACAATTGCTCATTGACTTAGGGAGCACAGTTAGTTATTGCGTTGATGTTATCTTTGCGAAATGCGTTGTGTAGGACCTCAGCGATCGCTTGATCGTAGGTTTACCTTTGGTGGCATAAGTTGGTGTCTGGGCGAGGTGGGCGTGAAAGCAGAGTAAAGAGTGTCTAGTGGGAAGCTTTCACATCACTACGCAGACTTTACTTTGTAGCAGTCTTAAATGTTTGTCTGCTAGAATGTTTTTTCTCAGTAATTGTGTCTATAGGCGATAGTTTTGCAGTACATTGGGCATTTACAAATCGACTTTCCCATTGTTTGCTTCTTTTCTTTTTAAGATGCCGTAGGTTTACTGTAGTGGTGAAGTAGCATTTGATGAGTCTGCGAAATGGTGGGCAACGTGAGATTGTGGTGTGGTGTGGAGAGGCGTCTCCGTATGGGATGTGCAAAGCGGATGTCAGCATGGACGATAGCGGTGTGTTTGATGACATAGTGGTAAGTGTGACGTTTGTGTTGTTAGGTCCAAGCAGCGTGCAAGAAGGGCATGGTCGCAAGCTAAGCAGACTACAGATGTGACAGCCTAACCGAGGGGAGCACCAAGGTTTGGTGATAGGTTGGGCCATCTAGTTACCTCGTTGTTGCACCCTCGCTACCGAGTGGGTGGCTCGCCACTAGTGTGTGAATTACACACATAATGCCTTTTTCCCCACCATTATTTCTCTTTTCTTCCTCCTCGGAGTTAGGGAGAGGAGAAGCTGAAGGGCGCTGCAGTGCGCATGTACGAACAAGCGAATATGTTCTCTTACGAATGGAAGCGCTATGGGTCAGAATTCATTTGTGACAACTGCAGCTCACTTTGTTTTTACACGTATGGGAATGCATTTGCTTTGGAAGGGTCAGCGTTAATTATTGCTGGTGGCACAGATAATGGATGGTGCATCTGCGGGAAAGTAAGTAAGTTCTCCACTGTTGGGTGTGTGGGCATGAATTGTTTGAGAATCGACCTACTACTGCCATTACTGCTTAGCCTTGAGAACGGATTAAAAAGGATGGACGGGGTTCGGCGTGGAGAGGGGGATGTTTGGTAGAAAGCAAGGTGATCCTCCCTCCTCTTCCCAACTAACCACTTTGTGCATTGGCATGTACGCCAAGTAGGCGGGATGGAGGGAGGGCTGTGGTATGCTGCTTGAGTAAACTTGCAGTAAGTCCTCGTGTTGGTGTTTCAGCATGCGATGCTGTGGTGAAACAGAGACGAGATGGCTAGTAGCGGCATCACCAATGAGCGGGTAACTGCTCAAGTGGGACCAGCTGGTGTCAGCTGGTGCTGCTGATTATTTGAGTTGGAGTGGAAGAGAAGTTTGAACACTCCTGCGAGCACGCTCCCCTAAAACTTTGAAGGTATTGTCCATACTGTATTTGCCAACTGGCTCTTCAGCACCGGCAAAGGGGTTAACCTACCGATATGCACACAAACATCCAACATTTGAGGCGCTATTGTTTTGCGGAGGCAAAGGCACAGTTATTGAAAAGATGCCATCGAGCTGATCTCTACATATGCCTTTCTCTAGCAGACCTCTGCCTATGAATCCGTATATCCTTCAATGCCTGCTCAGTAGTTGTAGCCGCGGGCATCGTTCCTCGTATAGGCATCACTGGATTAGATCGCTTTACGGCTTCCAATTTGGTTTAAATTAATTTTGCAGGCAAATTTTTGGAAGAGAGGGGAGTGGCATTGGGTTAGTAACTTCGATCATTCATAAGGTCGGGGTTTCAGGAAGCATTTACAATTTGGTCTGAAAATGTTTTCCTAGACGTAGCATTGTCGGTGTAATGACCTTTTTCTCTAGCAAAATTGGGCTTCCCCATCACCCAAGCATGAGTACTCTCCTCCAGTTGTGCAGACGCAGTGATGTCCTTTGGGAAGGGTTATGCTATTGCCCTTATTCCTCGTTGAATCAAGTGGATAGTGGGTGCATTTGTTCAAACTGCAGAAAAAGAGTATAATTTGCGTTGAATAGACGAGTTGCGTGAGACCGCAGCCTTAAAAATCTGCGGCGATTGCGTTAAAAGCTAAAGGAAGTTTTTCGTGAAAATGCCTTTGCAGTGTGTGCGTATGCGATGGTAGGATGAAGGCACGCTTAAGTTTACGGGAGCATATTGAAAGGGAAGGAGAGGTAAAAATGCCTGAATGTGGCATTGCTGCACTTCAACGCTGCTAAGCAGTTATTGTGTGTGACAAAATGGACAAACGGGATGGAATTGGAGGTGTAGGCCTTTTTAGAAGTGAAAAAAGAGGAGGAGGTCGGGTTGAGTGCCTTCGAAAAGGTGGTTATCACCGGGTGAATTGCAAGTCACGTACTATGCCGAGACGAAACTGGCTACAATACGGCCACCCAAGTGACTGCGAGCAATATCGAGAAGAAAGCAAACATAAGCAAGGATAGTTGCAAGTGGAGGAGGCAATGAAATTTTTGTGTTTGGTGAGTCATCGGCGAATATCAAACTGTAGACAAGTTGATTGCGAGCATCTAGCAGCAGTGTATCCAAAATAAAGAAAATTAGCGGTGTTGAGAAAAAGAAGACAAAACGAGCTGGAAAATAGCGAACTAATGTGTGTCACATATGTGACTGGAAGATGAAGTGAGGAATAAGACTTGATGAATCGAGGGTATTATTGAACTAGAAGAATCCAAAATCTGTTTGGCAGTTGTTTGATACTTATCAAAATGTAATGGCTAAAAGTGGGGGGATTGGGGGACTGGTAGGTGGTAGTGGTGTCAGTTACAAGGATGTATTTAGAGGGAAGAAGCAGTAGTATACGTACAGCTGCGTGAATGTATGTATGATGCAAAAAATAACAGGTAGTTGTAAGGTTCTAAGGGAAAAAGGTTAATTTGTATTATATGTGTAAGTCGCATGTGTGTGGCGGTAGAAAAAGATGCGAAAATTGTGAGGTGAAATAACATTATCATCAGAGATAAGTAATTGGTTATAGGAATAAGTATCATAATTTGTTTAACAATTTAACCTCTGTAAAAGAAAGTTGAAGGAAAGCGCATAAAATGAATGAATGCATATGCGAATGGATGGATAAGTGACTAAAACGTGCACTTAGTAGGTGCATGCAGGCGAGTGGATGGGTGAGAGGAAGTCAGAGGAATGGCGAAGGTACAGGGAAGTCAACTACCACGGAGACTACCATTTGGGGGTGTGAAAGAACGTGGAAAATAACAAGTATGGCATGGAAGAAAGAAAAGGAGAATTTAGGAAATAATAGTAAAAGTTTGTGCAAGGAGAGTGTATTGAAAGGGGAGAATGTGGAAAAAGGCAAATAGTAGGGGATAATAGGAGATAGGTGGTTAAGACCTACTCCGTTGTTGGTGAGCGCCTTTCGATCCACATCATCAAAAGGGAACTGTTCTTGCTAAACAATTGGTATATGAAAAAAGATGCAACAAATAAATGAGAAACAGCGACGCTTGTAATGATTGTATGGATGGAAGAAAGAATTGGATGGAAGGAAGGCGAGCACTTGGCTGTCAATGTAGGCGGGCTAGGGGCGGGGCTGGAAGGGAGGGAGGGAGGAGAATGGAGTGGAGAATGCCGGGTAGAATGGAGAGGAAGGGGCGGTGATGAATTTGCATATGGGCGCATGCATGCATGAGTCTAGAAATAACAGCGAATAGTGGTAAGGTTTTGAAAGGAAAATGGTGAATCGGTAAAGCGAGTGTGTTGCACATGTAAAACAGTGAGATAAAATGGAAGAATTTTGAAGTAAAACATCATTGTTTAAATATATGTTTGTTGATTTTGAAGAAGTAAAGAAGTAAATAGGAGTTCAAAAAAGTTGCTTAAATAATGATTGAATGAAAGAAGGAAGGAAAGAAAATAATCAACTATCAATTGCCAAGACGAGAAGGAACGCTGTAGGTATAATGATAATTACAACAATAGAGTTAAGGGAAGGGTAAGGAAAGTGTGAATGAATGTAACTTATGTGCAACGGTAGGAAAGCTGAAATGAGAAGTTATACGTAACGAAGCCATGGGTGTCGTGCAAACGGGAAGCACTGAGGCCCTTTATGATTGGGTGGTGGGGCACAGAAATAGTGGTGAGAGAGAAGGAGGAAGGAGAATGAGTCTAGTTTTACTTTTAAATGGAAAGGTCTCTTTAAATGCTAGTACCTTGTAAATAGAAATGAGCATATAAAAAGAAAAACGAGATACCTGTAATGAACGCAGAAATGAAGGACAGAAATAAAGAAGGCTAGAATGCATGAATGGGATGGGAGGAAAATTAGTGATTATCACTGGAGAAGCATTTGTTGAGAAGAAGATTGGAGGAAAAGAAAAAAGGAGGAGAGGAGGGAAAGAATGTTGCACGAGTAATGGGGTCGGGAGGGAGGTGAGGAGGAAAAGACGGAACGGGAAGTGTGAGAGAGAAAAAAAGGCACGAGAAATAGTTGATAAACTAAAGTTGATTACGTACCTAAGCAGCCGTAAAGACAATATTTGGTTTCGAAGCTCACTTTAACCACCTGTGCTGTGAAAAGGCAGTTGACAACGAAAAGGATGCAACGTTTGATCAAAGTGTAGACAGTGCCGATAAGGATTACTGTGGGAGCTTTAAGGCTCGGTGCTCAGATCATTAAATGCGAAAGACGAGGTGCACCTCTTGCTCTCAAGCTCCCCCTTAAAGGTAGCTGATTATGGACACAAGGTCGAGCAGACGAAATGCCTCTAGGCTTCATTGCTGATGTGGTGATAACACGTTCATTCTCTCATGCTTATTTGAATGTGTCTTCAGCCACCCAAGTTCATTGATCTTCAAAAATCCTTCCGTTGTTGTAATGACGTCGGCAGATGTGGAGGGATATGCCCAAAGCTCGCAGGAAGAGTGATGGAAAACACAAAATCTAAGCAAGCGGAATGTGCATGCACCATGCTTGCATTCAGCGAATAGTGGGGCCAGGTCTGCCGGTATGGCCTGGAGGCTATCCGGATCGGCCAGAGCAATAAGGCCACCCATGTAATCGAAGCCGAAATCGGCAGCCAAATTAACAAATACAAACAAACAAACAAACAATACATAGCCCCTTCCTCTTTTTAGCGTCGTCTCTGACGCTTCCTCTAGTGAACCTCCTGCGCCGGCCATCGCAGTGTAATCAGTGCTGGGAGGAACACCCACGAGCCAATTGTGTCAGCCAGCATAATTCGATGCAACTGAGGCGGTACTTAACCACGCCCTTGGTTCCTCTTGGCAAATGAGCTGAGTCTAGAGAGTCGTCCGGCTTGGGAACTGAACTCAGAGTGGCGAAATCTGCCGGTCATCAGCGTGTTTATAGAGAGACGCCGAAGCATCGGTCCCCTTAAGCAGATTTGGTAGAGAAATCTTTGAAACCAAACTTCTTCAGATTATTTGCAGCTGGTTTTGCTGTCATTGTTAATAGCTTTCTTCCAGATCACTGAATGGGATACATGCTGAAAATAGATGCCATCCTCAGCCCTTCTGTTATAAGATGCCAGAGATTCTCCCATCCGTAGCACACGTTTAACGGAACGACAAAATCTTGCTGATAACAAAAAAAGATCTCGCATATAGTTATTGTTGGCCTGTGGTGATTTAATTCGCTTAGATGAGGCGGCAACTTCATAACAGTCCATTTTGGTCTATTTCGCGGACCGCATATGATCTTCCCACCGAAACTTCTGCAGTGCTGTAAACTTTCTGTGCTCGTCAAAATATATTACAGGATCTGCTATGCAAATTGTGTTGCAAACAATGTTTTGGCGATGGTTTACTCCACGAAGAGTAATTTCTCGTTGATCCCGTCATAGATATTGTCACGGTTTCCCTTACACCGAAATTTACTTTTAATAATGGACAAAATCATTGTTTGCATCCCCATTGAGATTCTAACTGTTCTAATGCAGTACAAAAGTACACCCCTGTGCATGAACGACTACGTTCATTTGAAGAACACTTAAGCCACATGGGCACAGTGAAGCCGTGGCTTTTTGCGCCCTGATGGGCTCAAACACAGCACCCTAAGTAAACTCCATCCTATGTCGCTAACATTGCTTCTTCTTCTTTTTAAATAACTTTTCTTTTCCTCATTGCTTTTCCGCCTCTCTTTTCGCTAAATATGCGCATATTTCTGCCTAATGTATTGTTCTTGTCTTTCGTTCACAATTGTTTTTCATTATTTGCTAGTTTCAATTTGGTATGATGCTTTAGTTTAATTATAATCTCTGCGCAAGCATCCGCAGTTTTTCTTTCATTCATGGATAAAGCCGTAAATTGCTTGAACCCGTTTTATTATATTTTATTGTCTTTTGTGGTTTCGTTTAATGATGATCATTCTAATATGTGAGTAAACTATATCACCATTCAATCGAATCTGATGTCCAGCACATGTGAAATGTTGCTGACGGAAAATAGATTCGGCGTTAACTAAGATGGCAGGTGATCGTTGACAAGCCATTTTAGGCGTGTAGGATTAAGAATGCAATGTTGTGCGTGGTTAATACGGTGTTCAAAATTTTCCGCCTGACTACTTATCAATTTATAAGTTGCCACACGGTCAGGTAGATGTACAGGCGGAAGCCAATGAAGGAGTGAGTAGTGCCGGAGATGGATGCACGCAAAGGAAAGTAAAGTTATTCAAGTTCCAGAATCCAAAACAAACACAATCACAGCTCCCATGGGCGCAGCCTGCAGTCTCTGCAACAGGCACACAAGTTCACATTTTTCCTTTCCTCTACCCACATGACTCGGAGAATATGCAATAGGGCATAAATGCTAAGTTCAACTACGTACTCGAAAGTCGAGACACGCACTCATTTGTGTAGAGGGACGAAAGGTACACAAAATCTCGCAGTACACAAAACATGACTCAAGGGGAGTGGGGACAGTAAATCGGCTCTCCATTTCCCCTTGTCCGTTATTTGGCAATGGTTGTGGCTGGAGTGCACAGTTGCATTGTTATTAACTGTAAATGGACATTAGAAAAGAAAAAAAGATAAAAAGAAATCGGCTCTGAAAATCATGCTAATAAGTTTGATGTGTGGATGAATATATATGTGAGAAATAACTCTTACACAGGACCATCAGCACCTACGCAGAGCCACACATCTGACTGCGCTGACGGTGACATGAACAACTATGAGTCAAAATGGCTGCCATATCTACAGAAGGAGAGGAATTCATGTCTGAGTTCTTCCTGCTACTGGTGCTGGGAGATGTGGTGTCAGATGCAGCTGTTGTGTGACGTATGAGAAGAAGAGACCAAGGTGGGGTCCTCACCACATTGGACATCCAAACGTTTGTCTGGAACAAAGTGCTGTCAAAAGCGATTAATCAAACGGCTAAATAGAAAGAAAAGAGTGAGAATGAGGACGATGTGAGCTGAAGAAAATTCACCGAATCAAGGCTAAACAGCGAGCTAAGACAGTCTTGAGCGTGACAAATCAGGCTGAGCCCTCGAGTGATTCGTACGACTCCACCTCACCTTCTGTCTCTGTAGACATAGCACGGCTATATTCTAAACTGGTGTCAAGTTCGTACACCTTTATCCCGATGTTCGTCAACAACAGACTCACTCCATTGATGCTAGAAGCAAAACTACTTTAGCAAATCTGCTGACTACACGAGTGTTGGTGTCCGAGGGAAGCTCATGTAATAAGAGGTGGAAGTATGCATCACGTAGGACTTGCTTATTGATTTGTAGAATGCATACATGGCCAAGTGGCAGACACATTCACTTACTCCACGGAGCTGGACTTCGATATAGGTAACTCTATTCCTAGACGCATATGAATTAACAGGAAAGGTGTAACACGTGCTTGCGTACGCCTGTGGTAGGTAAGTGGGTGGTGAAGATTGCCCAGGACGATGGGTGAAATCTTAGCCCCATAGTGAGTGTTGATGCACCTGAAGTATGGCTGCGCATGATCACAATTGCAGTAGAGTGAACAAGAGACATATTTTTAGAATGTCGTAAGTAAATGGTTACGAGAGTAGAGCCTCTGTGCAATCTGCAATGAGTAGTTTCTTGGGATAAAAGCATCCCCTACAGGCATCATTGGCTGTAGCACGTGTTCCAACAAAGTGATACTCTGAATCGTCTCAGGAATAATTTCCTTTCAACTCTGAAGAGATTATTTTGTCTGCCCTAATAAACATATTCTTGTGACCTCGGAGGGCCCATCTCTTGGTATAATGTTAAGTACGTTCTACCGCATCACTCCCTACTCAGCTTATCCTGATTAGCTGTAATTATTCAAAACCGTGCTTAAGTGCTCTAACCCACACTACATGGCCAAGATCAATCGGGGTGACAAGTGCGCGAGATTGACTCACCCACTTTCTTTGTCACGCGTCATCAACCGTCTTCCTATCGTGCAAACACCTGCATCCTACCCTCCTTGCCAGTAAGTAGCCGCCACCTCGGTCACTCTCGATCTCTTTGGCGATAACTTCGCAACAGCTCCATTCCAGCATATCAGGCCACTTGTTTACTAGATTCGATATGCAGCACCTGATGCACCATGGTTTCCAATTTGTTACAGCAGTCAGTGGAGAGGTATTGAAGAACTCAGGGCTCTGAAGAGATTTCGCGAGGTGATCCATCTTTCTTAGCTCAATTTCATCGCCTTTATAATGACTGCTGCAGACAGTATTTGATGGGTTGAAATAGTCTACAAGGTGACTTCTGAACCATCTCTGTGGAATCGCAAAGGATCCGCCAAATAAATTATGCAGTCGTAGAAGTCACACGCATGTCCATTTCTTCTTGAATAATGTACTGCTCTATCGTCAACAGGGTTAGCAGCATAGGTATAACCATGTTCATGAGTGCAATGAATGCGCAATGAAAACTTTTTTCCCGAAGCTAGCATTGGAGGACCTAAATCTCATCGCCCTTAAAGGTACTGATTTTCGAATCTCAACATCGCTTCCCTATTGTAACTCGGTAAAATGCAAAAGCATTTTTTGTTTGTTCGCGGCTTTTCACAAGACTGGATACGAAGTGTCGGTAAGGGCCATAAATTCCGTTTAAATATCATACAGCTTCAAAGGTATTGTGAAATGGTGTAGGTGGGGGCTGAGAAAAGAGCAATTGGCATAACCACTTTTCCAGCCAAGCTCGCGTACTAATGTGCTTGCATAGGACAGCATGGGATCGCGGTGTTGATAGAATCCACCTCCAACCTAGGATTACCACGCTGAGGCTCACTAACTCTCAGGTGTTGAGAAATTGACACGTTTTTAATGGCAGATCAGGAGAAGGATCAATAATATTACTCTAGGAGCTGTGTTACGCCTGAATCCTAATGAAAGTCTGCAATCGCGAATGACAAAATTGGGTAAGTGAAATCGAAATAACTAAATAGATGGTCAGGGACAAATATAAAGTAATAGGGATGGATGAGTAAAACACCATTGGAACAGATGCTACAACAGATGCTACCGTGGGTGCATTGTGTGGCAGCGATGTCAAGGTTTAAATAATCCACGCCGTCGTTGGAGAAGAATCAGCTCCTTCCCCCGTCACAGAAGTAGAAGCTAAGTGCGCTTTTTGCATTTAACTCATGCATCTTGTCCTCTCGAAAGGTCGTTCGTGCCTGTCTGACCTCATAGCAATGTAGTTTACAAAGCGGCTGAATCGGTTTGCCTTATTCTTAATATTAACATTAAATTAATACAAGTCGGAAGGTTAGAAGTTGGTGCATCAAAATTAATCCATTTATCTGCCTAATTATCCGAAAAAAGTGATTTTGATGTTCTCTTTCTTTTGACTGCATTAATTTATGGGGCAGACCAAGAATTGATCATTTGCTCAACCGCTCATGGCAAGAATTGCATGTAATGGGGATTAGTAGGATTGCGGACGGGAATATGAATTACACTTCTGCGTGGATAAAGTTAAAACAAAGGCCGTACTGCAGTCAATCTTGCTCAAAAGATCAATTTACCTCAAGTTCAGAGTTTGCGCTTAATGAGGCATATGGTGTTTCTCAAGTAGCGGAAAACAAGAAACTTACCTAATAAGACTGGTAAATAAATGACCGCATGAAGTTACAAAGTTGTGGACCTTGCCACCAAACATTCCGCCCAGGTTAATGCCGACAGAACCGTTCAGAATCCTAAATGAAGTAAGTCGTTTACACTTGTGGTTCTTTGTTAGGATCTAGCATTATGGTTAAATGGGTTGGGAGGCTGTCGAACACTTTTAAATTAAGTCAAGGTAAGATTTTATGCACAGAATATCCCAATGGTTAGGTGAAAGTAGGTTGCTAGTTTTTTTACGAGTGGCATTCAAAGATACAGATATTGATGATTTTCAACGAGAAAAATCTGACACCATTTTTGACGGGTGGGCTACGGAAGAGTACTACACTGGTGGGCATTCAAGCACCAGTGCTGTGTCCTTGCTTCTTCCAATATGATCAGATTAAATCCCTTCCTCTATGGTTTAGAACCTTTGGCGGCTTAAAACACAAAAGCATTCCGTTGACAATCAGTCAAACACGTAAACAGTTGAAACGAAAGTAATAGGGTAAGAGGATGGGCAAATCAATTAATAAGTCAATAAATCAAATAAGCATTTAATTGTTTATTCAGTCAACTAGTCAAATCACCATTTATTTGATGAGTCATAAAATTATGAGATCATTACCTGGGATTGAAAGTGAGGAAATGGGTAGCGGAGTCGCCTTCTCAGTTACTTGAATCACCAGAATGGGAGAAGAGAGGAAAGAGAATTGATATGCTGCCTTGAGTAGAAATAATTTGGCAAAGCAAACGAGAGAAGGGAATGAAAAGAAAGAGAGAAATGTCAACTTGCTGAAGGAAGTGGACGATTCGGAATAAGCAGGTGATGAGCTAGGAAGAGAGGAGAGCAGTGCATGCGCTTTCGGCTGAAGTTCTAGGACAGACGCTCTCTGTATTCCACCCATTTACCCCTTTCTCCTTCCATCTTTCTCCCATGCGTCAATGTGCATGGCTTATGCATTTTCCGTTCCCTCACACATCTATCTACCTTCCCACCTCTTAAGCATCGACTAGCTACCGCTTGTAGCAGGGACAATAGACACCACATCACCTTCCCTTCGTCCCTTCACTCATTCCTTTTTCTCTCAACTTAAATAGCTGACTAACTGAAACTACTGGAGTAACTCACGAGGGTGTTTTAAGATGCACAGTGACTTGTCTTTTCCCTCCTACAATCTCATCACATCCGCATTCTCCTCTTATCATTCCTCATTCTCCTTATCTAGCTCTACCTTTGCCTCCACTTCTACATCGACTTCCTCCGTGGTCGTTCCTGGCGTGGTTGTCAGCTTTCTCTCTGGCAGTGGCGTTACTGTAGTTAGCACTGACTACATGAGAATGTTGGACTCCATCTGGAAGAGTGGTAAGTGCCACCATTTCGTCTGCTCATGCATGTCTGGTTAGTGGCTCGTTGTAGCCAGAAAGTCAGATAAGTCACAATTCAGCTCATCGTTCTTCATTAATTTAATTCCATTGTCGCTGCTGTGAACTGGTCCCTGTTGACTTTTGTGGCTAGCGTCCCTCCAACCGCCGCAAGTAAGACCCCAATAAGGGTAAATGTACAGGTTTTCAAGCGTGAGTAGAAGGAACTGAATGAAGACTGCAGATTTCAGAGAGGGTGGAGGAGGTACTTACCGAAGTGTTCGGTGACATCTTTGGGAAACGATGGTGTTGACGTGATTGCAGGCGGAGTCAGAGGAAAAGGAGGAAGCGGAGACAAAGGGGGAGGTGAGAGCCGACGGCGAAGGTCTAACCAATGTAGTATGTCTCCATATTAGCGCTAGTTGTGGTCGCCTCAACCTCAAAGACATCCAGAGAGAAGGAGTGCTTAGTTTATGTATGCACCACAATTGCTGTAAATGACAATGCAGGTGAGTCAAAGCAATTCCACTTGCACATCAGCAGGTCACACTGTGCAAACTGGCACTCTCGAAGTTAGCGATTTCTGTGGAAACACGGGAAATTGAAGAGTCGGCGGACAACTGCACAGCATTACGGCATTTTTAGATGTGCGAATAAATTATTGGTGATTCAACTTGGTTTATCGATGAGTCTGTCAATAAAGGGTGCTGCGTGTGGTCGCAGCAGTTGTGGGTGTTATGTGCATTTGCAGGCGTAAAGTGTTAGATAGCCTGTGGCGAGGCGGTGGTTGGAAGGAAGCAAGTGTAACAGAGACTTCCGGCCATGTCATATGAGGGTCATCTTAGCAACGTTAAATTTACTAATGGGCTAGAAGGGAGAAGAAGGGATAACTGGCTAATGGGATTAATGATCAGACTGATTGAGTCAAATTTAACCCAATCCGACGTTAAACCTTTAAAGCTCTAACGTGAGATCAGAAAAAATAAGTGAATGTGCTTATGCAGCGGTAACTACATAGCCTATACGAAGTTTATACTAATCAAAGCATGAGAAGGGCCTAGCACCCAAGCAAATGTGTCACGAGGCATGTTGGATTCACAGAGTTGATGAAATTCTCAAGCCCAATTTATGCTGTTATTATAAACTACAACCCACATGATTCTTTTAATCCATGTACTCCTGCAGTGCTTCAACACTGAACTGATTAATGCAGACCTCGTATAGCTAAGCTCTTTATGAGTACCCGAATCGCCTCAATATCAGCCTACAAACGCACAGCTGATACACCTGAGTGAAACGATCAATTACTAGCTGCAGTGATTTCTCGTTTACGATATTTTCTTCTCCTAATTTGTCATATCTATATCAAATGAATCAGGCTGTAGCCACACATATCTTGCATTCACCCCGCCAGTGTAAATAACACGGAACCTATATTTTCTTGAAGATCATCATTGGCGCTAATTGTTAGTCTTGAGCTCAGCCGATACCCTCTGAAATGGGATAACTTCACCCACGGAAACAGTCCAATCATATAATTGAAGCAGCATATTGAGCTTATTTCCGGATGGTCGGCAGATGAATATCCGACTTCTGACTCATGGAATAACAAATAGGGGGCAAGTCCTTCTACCCTTTATCTTTTTATCTTTACCAAAATTTGTGGGCAAGCTAGCACAGTAGGTAGCTGAGAGGCCAACTGTTAAATCCGTTTGTTCGAGTGCTCTCATCAACATCACGAGCCCTGATCATTGACCAATGCTCTTCGACGCGGACAGGAAGCTGACATCCCACCATCACTTCACCAAATCTACCTCTGCTTTTGCCGCAAGACATCATGACGCTAGTTTGTCCCGCCTACTGCCGACGCTATAGGCGCCATAGGCAAATGCTATGAATGACTCGCTACATATCCTTTACGCATTTGACCTTCAACACTTGCGTGCTCTTGTTGCATTTTGGAGGGGCGGCCGAGCCCTCAATCACTAGGCGCTATTACGTGTACGCAATATTTTACTTCAATGTGAGTAGAGTGTCCAACTATTTTTGCAAATTGGAAATATAAAAATCAGATTCCTCGTTTCTTTGAAGATCGACTAGTGTAAGAGTACCTGGTGACAACTTTGGCACTTTATGGTGCTACAAGGAAGGCAACGCTTTGTTCGACTTCACTTGCTGCAAGGGATAGGTGGCGAAGTCACCAGTCATGCAAAGCGTCCAGAAGGTTCCTATAAGTTGCATAAAACCACAAACTTTGCAAGCCGTCTGGTATACAGTTAATAAAAGGATGACCAGAATGCAGTTACAGTATTTTCTTTCGACAGCGGCATAGCAAACAGTTTTCATTGCTTTATGCAGTTTTATGGTTAAGCCTATAAAACAAGTGATTTTCTCTACACCATGAAATCACTTTAGATCCCGCTTATTGATTTTGTTTCCACAAGCATTGCCAATGCCACGAAACTGTTTGCTTTGCCATAAAATCTAATAAAAGTGTTTTGAGGGGTAGGAAGAAATATGGTTTGTTGCGATGTTTCGCCATTTACAAGTCAAAAGTACAACCGTAATTCTTCCGTCTTCACTTGCAGACAGCGCTTCACCGCATGTCCTGCACAGTATTGGGGTGATGAGGATAGCGCATGCTAGAGAAAATATCATAGGTTGATCCATTGAGTCATTGTCCCAAGATTAGTGAGCGAGGTACAACCATCAGTACTGAGTGGTATGAGGATCGGAACAGCTTGATTGCACCAACGGCGACGAGGAGGTGCGTAGAAGTACTGCCGATGCATTGCATTTACACGTGCTGTCAGATGTCAGTGGATTGGATGTTGGAATGAAACCATTCCACATATTAGAGTGGTTCATTTGGCCTTTCATGCGAGAAGAAGCGGGCTCATTTTTACAGCCAAACGCGAACTGAGGAATATACTGCATACTAGTTTGATCCCTGAATGGATGGAGAATGTCCAAGATATTCTTGATTCGAATAATTATGCGCCATCACGTTAGCAGAAGGAGGTCAATCTGAGCCCGCCACACCATCTGCAGTGGGAGGAATAAATTTGGAGCGCCTTTAGAGCATGATCTTTGTTTTTCCTTTCTATGCTAGAGATTGTAAAAGATTAATCGACACATCGACGAAACGTGAGGCTTGAGGTTTGTGGCTATCACAGGGTAACAATTACACTCAAGTCCACTACAAGTGCTTTATTCACGATCTGCTGACCGTCAGTGTAAAATCGCCTGCTTGGCAGTGGCAGCTGCAGTGTTAATGCGGTGACAGTCCAATCAATGTGCTCACGAGCAAAAGCAAACAACATGGGTTTGATCAAAGCCATTTGACAACTGGGAGAATATCGCATCAAGTGGGAGACAAGAGGAGAAGATTATTATGGGGACAATTTGAGGTAGAGAGATTTGGTAACGACCACAACCACTTTACTTGGTAGGCAGAACAAAACAAACAAAAGTTACCTGCCGCTTCTTCAAAATAACCCAGTCACAGTATTGACCTCTCAAGTTGAGTGAACAATGGTTAACCAAGGGACAAAGATTTCGTCGCATGCATTAGTGTGCGCCCTGTGAGTGTGAGTGGGTACAGACTTGTGGATGAAGGCATGGAATGCGGCGTTTTCGCCTATAATGAGGGGATAGCTTAAGGGTTGCGGCAAAGGGGACAAAGGATGCCTTCAGTGTTTTGGAAGAGAATGAAAAGGGGTACAACCTTTAAAAGGTTGAGCGACTCACTACGATGATTGATATGCCTAGAAAGTGGAAATGGAAATATACCTCGAGATCGCAGACATCACAGAGCTGTTATTTGAAATGTCAAGCACACGTAGAAGCTGCATTGACCATGTTGTGCACACTGCTCGAATGTCTAAAGCACTTGCCATAGTTCGCCTGCCGTTGTGACGAGAGCTTATCGTGCCATCGTCGCGTGTTCACTTGATGACCTCACTCTTCAACCGGTGCTTTAAATGCCTCACATTTAGGTGAGCTTAACCGGCAGAATAAACACATTTTGTTAGCGGACATGCTTTATCAAGATTAATTAACAAGCAGTGCAGTCTTGGTTTTCCAAAGAAAGAGGGAAAGTTGCATTCGGTCGACATCCGAACAAGGTGGTAAGAGTGGAAGGGTTGTCTGAGTTATATCGTTAAGCCAACCAGATAAACACTAGGCAGACTCGAGAACTATGGTGTGGGACACGACGCAAATGTGAGTGCAAGGCGAATGAATTCTGGACCTGAGTCAATATCGGGTCGACTCAATCAGGCACACCAGACAGGGCCCGATTGACACTGGCATTAGGGTGACCATCACCACACTTAAAGTGCAATTAATCAAAATCTAGACAGACGCTTTTAATGTCAACAGGAAGGTTGGGATATGGAAGCAAAAATGGGTGAGCCTAGCCATGTCAATGTGGTTTTACCATGATATGATGTGACAACAAATTAATAGAAAATAGTTAAGTCAGTACCACCAATTAGCCAAGAAACAAATGCCATTGCTTGCCAAGTGGTATTCCACGCACACAGATCAGAGCAGAGCAGTAGGATGTGAAGATCTTACCGGTTGCCAGTGTGGATTCATCATCGAAGGTGATGGTTGCCAGCAAAATGAGGCATAAATGGCGCAACATCTCTAACACAAAAATAGTCGCATTCACCTCTTATCCATGGTGAACTTATAAGATAGAAAACCGCATCAGCCTATGAGACAGCCTGGCCTTGTCCTACAAAATGAACCGTTTATTTTACGCACCGTATTTTTGCATTTGAATGGGTTGTGCGACTAGTTGTACTGAGGACGATGGTGAAGATGCCTGCAGTCGTGCGAAAGCTTTCTTTCGCAGAAGAATGGGGCTTTCAATTTCCATTGTGGCACCCATGATGTATCACGGATCTCGATGGTGGCCGACGACTGCGTTGGCTTTCGAGAAAATAGTTTAGTAGTCGATCTCAGGTCTAGATCAGTGTCACAGTCAAATTATCGGTAGCCGACACGATTAAATGTGTTGAGAATTAAATTAGAGTAAGATTCGAAAGCACGATGAGAGCGTCTCCATCATCCGCTCGTCAGTATCTTCTATTCATTAAGCTAGTAGCAGACGTACGCACAAACTAATATTTGTTTGTTAACGAATGCACATTGTTCCACAAGCCCATTCGCCGAGAAATATTTGGACTCTAAATATTTAGTTGGAATGCCCATGGGACCCAGGCCATTGACGCACACAAAAAACTTCTTTGTAGCACAGCACTTAACTGCTGTTTTTTAGTGAAAAACAAACCAAATTAATTTTAGGAGATTCACGATTTTATTATTTTACTTTTCACCTTGTTAACTCTCTTCAGGTCGCACCCATGTGGACTTAGTGACGCAGCTGTGGTTTCTTGGTCGTTCTAGTTACACGTATTCATTAGTGACATTCCGTAGTCGAGAAATTAATGACTAGACAGAGTATTCACCACAGCCATTTTTGTGTGCTGTGTCTGTGCTGGTGGGAGTAAGAGGACAAGCACAAAATGCACAGGTGATGCCAGGCTGGCAGATTACCAGTGCAGGAGGTGGCACAAGAGGGTTACCATGCACCTTAAAGAGACTAAACCAAGCTGCGACTGCATATGCTGTACAAAAATATCCCTCGACGATAGGTACTTGTGAATAACGGAAGCAGAAACATTATCTGGAGTTGCTGGCTTCCTCAAGAAAGTGTTCTTTGGGCAGTCAGGCATGCCCAGAATACGTTTGAGCACACAGATGCTATGACCAATCATGCTGGATTCTGGTCATGCTCACCAGTTGATCTTTACATTTACATTGTTTTCGTTGTGCCTTGACTGCCTTTAATTTACATGCTCCTTATCAAGAATTGAGTTATTTGTTAGTGTTGTAAGGGTTCAACGCCCATATTTGATTACCGCGAGGTAGAATTGATGGCTGCACGTTTTCATACCACATAAATTTTTGCACATCATTGGCATCAATTCTGGTGGTATTTGGTTTTAGTCACACCGGGTGTGAGAGTTCACTTCAAAATAAATGTAAGTTATTGCTAAGTTGCCTGCTCAAGATTCTCAGTACAACCGATTCCTTTGACAGAGAACCACCGTTTGTCGCGAGAATGAGGAGGTGGAGGAGGAGAAGCAGGAAATGTTATTTATAGTCTCCAAATTCTCGCAGAAATTGCAACATTTGAAGTGCTCACCGTTGTGAGACAGTCAGTGGTTCACCACGTTCAGCAGTCTGAATCCGGAAATGCGTTAAGAATGTGGAAAGACAATTTTACTGCGATGTTCAACGTTTTTTTTAACAGTTGAAATGACGCAACCGACACTTGTCCTTGCTCATTTCAATGCATAATTACTACTTTATTTTGCTTAATTCCCGCTGTGTTAGTCAGTGCAAGCTACAGAGCTTTTGCTGCTTGAGGTTCTTAAACGCAGAAACACGATTGCGCATTTCTTCAGCCAGCCATTGTTCACACGTAAGGGGCCTGCCATTACAACAGTAGTTAGGAGAAGCTAAAATTAGATTCGTGACAAAAAAGGAGGAGAAGGAGCAGTCAAATTTGGTGAATGAATGAAGATTTATTTTGCTGTGTAATGGCCATCTCCCATGACACACGGATGCGTCGTGTAGGGGATAATTGCTGCCTTGCAATGCTGCACCCGCCTTTTCCAATCCTTTCATGTTCTTATTTGCCCTTCTTTTCACTGCTCCTACTTTTGGTTGTGTAGGCAGGAATGCATACAGTCCCGACAAAACGGAAAAAAATCAATGTTGTGGGTATCTAAGGATGATGGTGATCTGTCAGTTCCGGCAGGGTTAATGCATTTCAGGTGTCGTGGACTGAACTGATGCGAGACGGCTCTCATGCAGTTCCTAAATGCAAATTATTGGAATCAGTTTTAAAGGAACACATTGATCGTCCGAGCGTGTGGTTTGATTTTGAACAGGTATTTCCGGTAAGCATAGTCAGCGATTCCCTGAAAAGTATCTACCTTTACAGTCATTGTGATACTGGCTGCAGTGGATATCATGCGAGTGGAATTGGCAAATGCACATTGAGTGGTGCATTTTGGGGTAGTCCCTGTCATCAGGAAGAAGTCGTGTCTGGTATCATTCGTTTGTAAGCAGAGTGAGCAATATCTTGGTTATTAGAAAAATAGGCTCATAAATTTATCCCGAAACTCAAGCCACATTTTTTAATTTTGCGGCTCACATGCCCAAATACAGCTTCAGGTGGATCAATCTTTGACTAAGTATTTGTCACAAGTTTCGATACGGAACATGACAATTCTATTTGATTTCATGAAGACTCGATGTTGACAGTGTCCGTGGATTTCATGTGAAGTGGTGAGTAGAATGACCGGCGTTAGCGACTGCAACAACTGTGATCATGCATAACATCTTGCCTATCTCGTTTAATAAAAGCATGCCAATCACTGACACAAGTGGCTGGTGGTTTTGTATTCACGAAAGTCAGCTGAGATGGGTGATGACCCATAAAGACCACACAATAAAAACCCTAACTTTGGCTTCGAAAACGTCATAGGAAGTGGCAAGGAGCAAAGCCAGTTGTATCTGTTTCAGTATTAGCCGCGTCACCTTCGGGCAGAAGCAGATTTCACTGAATTTTACTGGCATTGTCCAAAAATGTGCTCGAATTTAATGGACACAAAATTTAGGAAGATGCAAGTATTATCGTGTCAGATTCTGCTTCGTCTCAAGTACCCGCATATTTCGTAAAATAATGTCTCCCAATTCGCAAGGATGTCGCTTAGTAGGTCAACTGATTGATAACAAATTTTGCGATTTTCTTTGTTTTACGGGGCCGTCATGTTGTGTGGTGCCCTAATTGGGCCCATTCCAACTCTCAGGAATTGCGCACAACCTCACTATTCGTGATGGGCATATGATCGTTGCAGTCGAGGACTTGGAACTGGGAGACTACGTACATTTCCGATTGCGATTACGATGAATACGCATGTAGTCATGGTTCATTTATCTGTCTCTTTAAGATTATAACAAGTGTTTTCGGTTTTGCGCTTATCCTTTACTAATTTTAGACAATTCTGAGTAAAATTCTTCCACATTTTATCATAGTTATGTTTTTATTACTACCTCTTGAGAACAGATAATAAGCTGCCAACGCGCTTGCGAGTTCTGTATTGTACTGCCTGATTTTGCGCTGCATTCGCGTTTGAGCCGTATATCCTGCTACCATCTTTAAGTGAGTAGCAGATCTAAAAGGCGGAAATAAGTTACTGCGATCTACACAAAACTGCACTCTCTCTCTCCTGTCTTCATCTAACAAATTTTGTAAGTTATTGTCGCTTTAGCCAACAAGCGGAGAGTTGGACTTCCATGCAGCAACAGCTTGACCGGCGAGGCAGGAGTCGGATGATGAGCCAGTTATCCGGTCAGCTGACTGGATAGTAGGGATGCCAGACAAACATCCGTGTAAGCAAGCGAGTGGGCAGAAATTCAGCCCAGAACGGTTGATTACAATCGCTAAACAAACTGAAACGCTTTATATTGCTGCACATCCCACTGAAATACTTATTTAAAGATTAATTTATGGAGTCTAAACAAACTACGTGGAAGAATAATTTGTAGCCACCATTCTGATGGTGACGAGAAATGCAAACAAATCGTACAAATTAAGAGCACTGGATGTGAGTGTCCATAGTAAATTGAACTGGCATGTACCAAGCAACTCGACGCCTTGTTGAAGTAAAACCAAGCAGATAGGAAGGTAAGTTGCGTGGAAAGCCCACAATGTGAGTTATTCCCACAGCCAGCTAATCGAAATGACATTATGCCATTCAGCGTGGCACAGTACATCCGCTACTGATTTCATGGCAGCAGCAGACATTGCAAACAGGCATCAATGCATCCAAGGCATGAATCCAGCAAAGTTATCGTCTGTTCAATCCTGAACATTATTACTGAGTTGGTGGATGTGAGTTTGTTGTAAATTTAAAAACCCTGTGTCTGCGTAAATCCCCAGTCTTACCAGCAAAAGGAGAAGGTGTGAAAAGAGGAACAGATGTTAGGCTGGGAGGAAAGTGAAAAATCAAAGAAAAGAGAAAGAAAGAGTTATACTAGGCCTAGAAGCCACGGAGTTTGTGCATGGCGTGTGAGCTAATTGTGGTCCAATCGGAAACTTCGTACTGCTTTCTCGTTTCCTTTATTTCCAACCATTCAGCAATCACCAATTTATTTGCATGCTTGCGTGCCTCGCGAATGTATCTGCTGTGTGGGTGAAGTTATGGGTTCAGCAGAATGCATAAAGACGGAAACGAACGTGAGTTTGACGAACGTGACATAGGCACACAATTCTTTCATGCTACATCTTATCAAAATGCTGCCACTCGTTGCAATACTTGATTTGACGCTTTTAAATGAAGAAGAAATGAAAGAAATACGATTTAAAGACATCGAGAAATGCCATAGTTCCCGCCTCTTTGGATTAGGTTGAAATGGTGGCTCATTTCTTCAATCGCTCACCATTGGCTACTGGCATGAAATCCAATGCTGATACTTGAGAAGGCGTATCCATCACGATTGTCAAATATACCCCATAGTGCACGGTTAGCAGTTCAGTTCCATCTATGCGTTAGCAAATGTCATTGAAGAGATGCATTGTTTGGATAGAAGGGAAAGGGTTAACTGCCCTGCATGAGAATGTACCCTCGATTCCAGCATCCGCTAGCCTTGGAAGATCTGCGTCTGCACCCTCAGTGAACATGGCCGCAATATCTTCCTCCCCTCCCCTAATCACCACTTTTAGGGAGGCCTCTTGTACGACTATGCTCTCCACTGCTGAGGAGTGCCCTTCGGCTCTCGCAATTACAACTAGCTAACCTACCTCGATTCCTGTGCTGATTACGACGAAGAGATTTGCTTTGCATATTGCGAGCACAAAATCCAAGCCATATGAATCATCTCTCACAATTACTGCAAGCGAGTTACCCAATTTGTCACTCGCAACTCCCACGACTGAGGGAACTGCTTCGGCCTCTACAGTCATTACGATGAAGGCACCCATTTCTGTCCCAGCTCTCACCATGACTAGGGCACCTGCAATGACCTAGGTAAGCACTAACACCAAGGAATCTCTTTCAACTCCTGCGCAATCACAGCTGCTAGGAAACCTCATTGACTCGAGCGATAACAACTGGCAGATCATCATCGAGTCATGTAATCCCAAAAATGACTGACGGCATTTGACTCCTAAAATCACTACATGTTGTGGGTTTGCCCTGATTTTGTAACTGCTACGATGATACTCACATGCATTACACATGTTCGCAAGTGAATTTCCTCCTCACAGCAGTTTAACTCAAGCAATAGCATACTCAGTCCACTATAACAAACATTATTGGTTAAGAAATCGTTTCCATTACTCCTTCCATACCATTGTGACTTGATCAGATCATCCTTTTGCAAACCAGCCACAGGCAATGACGCATGCATATTCACTCACCCATATTGGGCCAAAAGTATCCTCACCTTTATATTTGCCCTCCACCAATAAGGAGGCACTTAGCACAGTAGGCAAGTTAGCTCCATAATTCCACCCGAGTTATTTGTATGAAGCGTAGACTTGTGCGTTAGAATTTGCGTTGCCATTTGTCACAATCTGGGTAGCTTACATGAGCGAGTGGTTCAAATTCGTTCGATCTTCCAGCCAGGTGGGCGGGCGATAGATCTCCCAGGCAAACCGTCCCATAACCAGCGCAGGTGCGTTACTGCGCTCAACTGATATGCGTGCGTGCGTGTGCTTTGCATCTGGCCAATGGACACTGGGTCTGAGACACTTGGCCAGCTTGCTTAAGCCTGTCCACTAATATTTGTTTGGCTGTGGGCCTGGGACAAAGACCAGCCAACGCGAAATTGGACTATACAGGATGGTGGAACTGAGCACGCACCCGTAAAGCAGCGTCTTAAGAATTTCCGTCCTTTTCAAACCATGCGATATGAATGTGCTGGCTATAGCCCATATGCCATTACAGAAGGATTTAAGAAAACATATGATGGAACCGGCTCCCTTTGAAATCATCTTCATGATTTCCTTTGTAAAATAGCTGTTGTTCATATTAAGTTTGTTTTATCCATCTCTTCACGTGCTGACTGGTTGCTCCATCAGAATGCCATGAGCCGCCAGAGTCGAATGTGTCGAATCATTTAACAGTGGTTACAAATCGGAACCGCGTAAACAGTTTCGAGTTATGTGCCTTCTCTCCTCAATTTGGGCTACACGCTGCCTCTCATCTCTCCTGGTTGAACGGTCTATGATGCTGCGCGTCAAAAGAGCTGCAATTGAAAATATTTGATAACCACCTTAAGGGTTGGCGATGTGCGAGATTCAGCGCGTGTATATTCTTACTGGTGGTTTTGCACTTTGTGAACGAAAGAAATCAGCTAGTTGCACAGTTTAACTGTCAGTGCAGCGCTCCTGAGCATTAGTACCTCCTTTGCTTCTCGGAGTTTTGCATTCAGTGTCACCTCCAAACATACAATCATGCAGACTTTGAGTGCGTACATTTTGTTCTCAGCTAGTGATAAGATGTTGAGTGGTGAATGATGAGCCAGCTTGCATAAAGGTCACAGTCTAATGGAAAGTGAGCGCGTTTTGATCCTTGTGCACGAAGATCTGCACAACAAAGAGCAAGTATATTTGCTAATAGAAGTAAGAGAGTAGTGAATCTCCTTGGCGAAGGACGTAGAAAGCCAGGTATAAGTTGCTGAGCGCAAAGCAGCCACCGAATGCCTAAAAGCAGACCAGCGGTAGGAGAAAAAGTGAACTGCTTCATTGTTTTAACCACCAATTGGTCAGATCTGATGCTAAAGCTTTTTAACAATGCTAGTTCTGGCAATGTGACTGTGAACATTGTTAGCGCTCCCAGTGACTCAAATCGACAGTCAAGCGCTTCAGCAACAAGGTTGCCTTCTGGTTGCCAAGGTTTATGGAAAAAACCGGTTTTCAAGCCTGTGTCCGAGTGAGTTTCTTTGACGGCTTAGCCGCGGGAGGACAATTTGAACCTAATTGCAGGGCAGCGTGGCACATCTCCGTCTTGAATTCTTCTACAATATTTCCTTATACCTTATCTCTGACCTATAATAACGATGGCAAAGCCTACTCAGCCTTCCAATGGTAAAAGAGAAAAGAGAGAGAAGGATGAACCTTCTACACAGTGTTTGACCCTAGGCTCTAAATGAGCATTAGCAGGCTCAAAGCACAGCTACCAAAGTGGTAGTGTGGAAGGCGTGTATGAACACAGAAGTTATCAGAAAATAGAATCATCTAGAAACTTGCACACAGAGAAATCTGCCTGTCGACGTACACATGGGCGTTATTACTAGCATAAAATTGGCCCACCTTTCGAGGCTCTCGATAGCACCGTTCAGGTCAGTGTTTCATTCCTACCAGAAGCAAATGAAGTAAATCTGCCCTTCAAACCCTCTAACTATTTCAGCTCCCACATCCGCAACAGGCGTCTCTATTTAGCGCCTAAATCAAGCATGACAATGTTATCTTTCTCCCTTCGTCAAACAACCACGACCAAGATATATGCCTTGGCTTCTCAAAGCATCGCGTCTCCACTATTTGCGTCCAATTCTGCTACCACAGATACTGAGAGTTCTACATTGGTCTTTGCGATTGCCTTCACTGGCAAACCTACCTCGACACCTTTATTCATCGCAACAAATCTGCTCGACTCCTAACCTTCAACCATCATAGTCAGTGGATCCGCTTTCAATTCTGCAATCATCACTACTAAGGAACCCTACACTGCGACAGAAATCCCAACTACTAGGGAACCTGCTTGGGCGCCCACCATCACATCTAACGACTCCGTGCAGCAACCAGATCCTCCCACCTCCACGCATACATCTGTCCAAACCTACCACCTAACTTACTCTTAACGCTTGCCAATGCGTCTAGAGAATGGCGCGCATATTTCGAGAAGACTTCCCAAGTCCGCAATACAATAAGGAAAGGCGAAGCAGCAGTGCCCTCCCCAATCAACGGTAGACTAATTTGAACACACTCATTTGATGCAACTCTGCAGCCTGTCCACACTATTGGCTCGACTTAGGAAGAAGAAAACCCATTTGAGGGTGGGCATTATGATGAACTGCATGCACACACGCGAAATGCAACACAAATTGCCGCATCATATTCCGGCAAAATCCTGTCTCCTCAAGCCGGTCGTACTTACTCCATGATTCCCTACAATTAACACTCACCATTCGTCCTCGTCATAATTCTTGATGTATGCATCCATACACATTAAACATGCTAAGCTCAACCTACCTCGGTTAGGTTAGAAAACTCTGCAAGCAATGGACAAACGCACGCCAGTTATTCTCCCCACCACAAAACCAAAACAAGTACCATTGTCTGTCACAAAAGTGGGTGAATTTAGTCAACTCAATGCAAAGCACAACTTAAAAGTTGGGCAAAAACAACAGATAGAAAAATGCAAATGAATGCACACTGTTGCAAACCACTAAGATGACAACCTCCTTCCTCCACCCATTCACACACTTCACTCATACTGACGACAGGTCCTTTCTGCCTACCACGTCATAAAAGCAGAAATCACGGCACTGCGCTCCACTTCCAACTGTCCCGCCAAACACAGGTAACTTCAATGCCATGCAGCACTGGCACAGTCTTCTCATCATCACGTCTTTCGTGGAATGGAAGAGAATACGAGTAGTAAACCAATTCACGCTCCATCAAGCATGTTGCGTTTTGCAGTCACTGATATGACAAATCTTTGTAGCTGGAAATTTATAACAGGGGACTAAGAGGACACTTTTACATAAAGCATGCATGGTAAGTCTGGTGAGATTCAAAACCCATCACATCAACTCAGATGCTGAAACTCATACTTACCTGAGCGTAGTCCAATTCCACATTCTATGTACTTTATCAAATGCTACATAACAGACGTGCATAATCCTATCAATTCTAATGCCTAACCCGGTATCGACACCGAAAATAAAATGCTGTTTGGTAGTATGTCCTTCATCCTAAGCACCTACGGCCTATCCAACCAAATTCCAGTTGTTCCCAGAATCGGCAAGGGAGACAGTCCTGGCACAGATAATGTACTAAAAATGAGCTAGTAACATTCAAATTGGCAAATTAAGCGAATCACCAACGAGTAAGCATTCACTTCGCTCAAGGAGAATGTAATCAAACATTGGTGTCCACAATAACTAGATTTTTGTTCATAAAATTAGCTATTATTTCATTGACACAAAAACGTAAATTGTTTATTTCGAGAGAGCATGTCGGCAAAGAGGGAACAAATAAAAACGAATTGATGGAGCATCAAAATGCGAAAATACCTTGAGTATTAAACAGTAGACTTCAGCGATCACAGAGAACTCACATAAAGTGTCGCAAGTAGCAAGATAAAGGCAGAAAACTGCCAATGCACAAATGAACAAACGCAAATACCGCAGCCTGTGCCAGGCAACACACGGTGATGGTTAACTCGGTAAGCAAAGGATTGTACCATATTTATCACTTTCTAAACCACTAACACTGCAATCAGTAATGTGACACGAGTGCGATTCCTATTGCTGCATGATATTGTGCAGACTAAGGCAAGGCTGTCACGAGTACATCACCCTGTCCACATGAACATTAGCAATTCATGATTGGTGCGCAGAGACCTCGATGCTTACCCACTTGAGAATCAGTGTGCTACTTCAATATCGTGATGTTGGTGTTCAAATGCTCGCTGTCCTAATTACTTGCTTATCAATCTTCCTATCTAACCGATGCTTCATGACATCTCATTTTACCATTAACTTAACACAACTCTGTGCATGCTGAGGAAAGCGATTGATCTCCGACAGCTAAGCTGAAGCACTTTTAGTGATCAGCGTTGACTGATGATTGTGTGGGAGAGGATGGACCTGTTTAGTGGATTGAAGAAGGGCGTGGTGTTGACCGCATTGCTCTGTGGTGTAGTTTTGGTGATTCTCCTGCTCTTATGCTAACTAGAACTGTTACAAATTCTTGCGGTAACAAGTTCTATATCCAGCCCAAGAATGAGTGCAAATGTTGCACCTGCGAACAATTTCAGCATGACATAAACCTACAATTCAACCTCGTAGACAGAGGCGAATGGATCACCTAGTCCACAGCTGAACACCAAAACATCTAACTAGGACATAAGATTCATTAACTTCTTCACTTATAGTTCTCACACATTGCAGACGTTGTTAACCATAGTTAATTGAGCCTCGACATCACGAAGTGTGATGGCGTATCCAGGCAAGGCAGAGGACATTCACTCCGCCCACATCTGCGTGACTGCCGCTTTCTCGCAGAAGGAAGGAACGAACACCAAACTGATTATGGAATCGGCAAATCAGTGGCAATACGTCAAACGAAATAAGATTTAGGCGACATGAGGAATACTAGCGCTCCAATTGCAGCTCCACCATCGGCTTTGGCAGCATATTCAAACTAATTAGGTCCCAACGGACGACGATAAGCTGAGTGCGAAATACAATAAATGCTACCATTTGCAGAGAATACTTTTCCACGACTTAATTCATTTTGTGTGGCACGCAATGGCAACTATCACCTCATCCTCTGTGTGTGAGTTATTAGGCAAGGAATAATGTCGAAATTGAATGGAACTGTGCATAGAACTGTGATTACACACACATCCTAACGCAATTAATTTCTGCTCGCCCCATTGTTTTTGGTTTCCATATGCAAAGGGTGTTCACTAGGAATGCCACTAGAGGTCACCTACGCACTCGCACAACGCGTTGGTGGGAATGCTGGTATGAGCTTAGCAGTAGGAAAATCACCACAACTGTGGCAGTGGGCTGTGCGATGACATCCAAAGCCTTCTTCTGTCTACTAGGCGGGTTCATTCTCCCATCCAGTATCATCAATCAATGCTTCGCACAAGAATTATTTCAGCTTGCCTGTCTACAACCGAGTGTATTCCTCAGCATCCCGGAAGCCCTAACTGCAGTTGACAACACGCATATGAGTCATTAGGCGTGAGTAAAATAACAACATTATTAGCAGAGCTAATCACAACGCTGAGCATGTGAGACTAATGTCACGACACTGAAGTAACCCACAAGACCTTTATTTCGAGCCACAAGGGATAGTAAACGGCAATGGATTTAAACAATTGGTGTTGTTGGCTTAACAGTGAGTGAATTGCCAAAGCTACGACAAAGAACAATGTGGTAAAACCACGCCTTTCTTCCATTCTTTTGATGGTTCGACCATCTACACAGTTCCATCAACCAATGCTTTCTAACTTGTGTCATTTCTGGGTAATGACAGGCACCACGGTGGAGTAAATGTGAGTGTGTGTGTGGGTCTCGTCGATCCGAGTCCAATCTGGAAGCACTAACGTTCACGTTACCACTAGGCAAAGACAACGACTCATGAACAATGGGAAGTACGTGTGACAGCCTTTCCACTGCCTCCACACTTTAAGCGAGGATGGATTCCGCATTCCCGACTAAAAAATTAACGCATCGCTGATGGTATTGGAAGTGCAACATGTGCTACAGTACATAGCATTTCAAAATAAACAGCATCATTCATTGCGTGACACGGATGCATAAGTTGTGTAGAGGGTCGAACCACAACTAAAGTGGGAGAGGGGCGTGGTGTTTACCACATTGTTCTTTGTCGTAGTTTTGGTAATTCACTCACTGTTAAGCCAACAACACCACTTTCTCAAATTTAGTGCCGTTTACTATCCCCTTGTGGCTCGAATTGAAGAGCTCGTGGGTTACTTCAATACCCTGAGGTTTGTCTCCTATACTCAGTATTGTGATTAGCTCTGCTGAGGAAAGCGAGTGATCTTTGACAGCCAAGCTGAAGCACTTTTAGTGAGCAGCGTTGACTGATGATTATGTGGGAGAGGATGGACCTGCTTAGTGGATTGAAGAAGGGCGTGGTGTTGACCGCATTGCAATTAAACCCGCGCACTGCACTAATGCGCAGATAACCTCCAGTGGCATCCTTACTGGACAGCTGCTGTGTGTGGAAAACAGTACCAATGCGAAGGGCAGAAGTTGCACCTGTGTGAGAAATACTACGGATTCATAGTCCCATACATAAACACTTGGATCGCTCATGTCCTTCCCTTCAGTTGCGAAATTGACTTCTGTCTAAGAATTACACCACATAGGTCGAGATGTGTATCTCACCAAATGGTTTTAGTCGTGGAAAATGATATGTCATGAATATTTCCAAAACAAAATGGACGTCTTATGAAAGCCTTGCTCCCACCAGCACCACAAATGTTTCGATTGCGTTCATTGATAACTAACAGTTTGGTACGCAACGCTAGCCGACTTGCTGCGTTTATCTGGGTTCCCCTACTGTTCTCCGCATTCTCAATCACTTCTCTGTAAATCAAGTGTGCGTGTGTGTTCGTGTGTATGTGATGGGGTTGGAATGGGCCTTTTCAATCTCCAACTACTCTTGTAATGATAGGCCCCTTACGTGTGAACTTACTTACGTGTGGCTGAAGAAATGGGCACTCGAGTCTTTGCGTTTGAGAGCCGCAAGTAGCAGAAGCTCAGTAGCTTGCGCTAACTGACACTGCGGAAATTAAGAAAAATGAAGCAGTAAATATGCATTGAAATGAGCAGGCACAAGTGTCGATTGCCTCTTCTCAACTGATAAACCAAACGCTGAACATCGCAGTAAAATTGACAATTCTCTTTCTCAACGCATCTCTGGTTTCAGACTGCTGAGTGCCGTGAACTACTTACCGTCTCACAACCGTAACCATTTCAAATGGTACAATATCTGCGAGAATTTGAAAATCACACACAAATATTCCTCCTCCTCCTCCTCCTCCACGTCCTCGTTCTCGCCACAAACGGTGGTTCTCTATTAAACGAATCAGTTGGACTGATAATCTTCAGCAAGCAATTTCGCATCAACTTGCATTTACTTTGAAGAGAACTCGCATACTCGTTGTGACTAAAAACCAGTTTTAAACGAATTGATGCCAATGGTGTGCAAGAAATTATGCGGCATCGTTGTTGTTGCCATCACCATCACATGAGTGTTATTGAACCCCAGCATGTGGCAAAATACTGTAAGAAATGCAGATGTCACTTGCCATTGCTATTTTGCCTCGGCATCACGAAGTTTGATGGGTGCCCAAGTAAGGCAGTGGACGTTCACTCCGCCCACATCTGTGTGACTGCTGCTTTCTCGCAAAAGGAAGGAACGAACACCATACTGATTGTGACCTCGGCTAACCAGTGGCAATAAGTCAAACAAAATAAGATTTAGACGATATGGGGAATACTGGCGCACCAGTTGCAGTCCCACCATCAGCTTTGGCAGCATATTCGAACCAATTAGGTCCCAACGAACGATGTTAAGCTGTGTGCGAAGTACAATAAATGACACCGTTTGCAGAGAACACTTTTCCACGACTAAATTCATTTTGTGTGGCACGCAATGGCAACCATCACCTCATCCTATGTGTGTGAGTTATTAGGCAAGGAATAATGTCGAAATTGAATGGAACTGTGCATAGAACTGTGATTACACACACATCCTAACGCAATTAATTTCTGCTCGCCCCATTGTTTTTGGTTTCCATATGCAAAGGGTGTTCACTAGGAATGCCACTAGAGGTCACCTACGCACTCGCACAACGCGTTGGTGGGAATGCTGGTATGAGCTTAGCAGTAGGAAAATCACCACAACTGTGGCAGTGGGCTGTGCGATGACATCCAAAGCCTTCTTCTGTCTACTAGGCGGGTTCATTCTCCCACCCAATATCGTCAATCAATGCTTCGCACAAGAATTATTTCAGCTTGCCTGTCTACAACCGAGTGTATTCCTCAGCATCCCGGAAGCCCTAACTGCAGTTGACAACACGCATATGAGTCATTAGGCGTGAGTAAAATAACAACATTATTAGCAGAGCTAATCACAACGCTGAGTATGGGACGAACCTCACGCTAATGAAGTAACCCACGAGCCCTTCAATTCGAGCCACATGGGGATAGTAAACGGCACTAGATTTAGGGAAGTGGTGATGTTGGCTCAACAGTGAGTGATTTGTCAAAACTACGGCAAATTACAATGTGGTAACCACCACGCACATCTCCCACTCTATTGGTGGTTCAACCTTCTGCACAGTTCCATCAACCAATGCTTTCCAATTTGTGACATTTCTAGACAATGACATACACCATACACCCCATGTGGCTCGAAATGAAGGGCTTATGGGTTACTTCAGTATCGTGACATTCGTCTCACATACTCAGCGTTGTGATTAGCTCTGCTAATAACGTTGTTATCTCCTCACGCCTCATGCCTTAGAATTGTAATGCCAACTGCAGTTAGGATTGTTGGGATGCTGAGGAAAACACTCGGTTTTAGGCAAACAAGCTAAAATAATTCTTGTGCGAAGTATTGATTGATGATACTGGAAGAGAGAATGAACCCGCCTAGTAGACTGAAGAAGGATGTACTTGTCATCGCACAGCCCACCACCACAGTTGTGGTGATTTTCCTGCTGCTTAGCTGAAACCAGCATTTATCACCAACGCTTTGTGCGAATATGTAGGTGACCTCTGGTGGCATTCCTAGTGAACGCCTTTTGCATATGAAACCAAAAACAATGGGGCGAGCACAAATTAATTGCGTTAGGATGTGGGTGTAATCACAGTTCCATGCACAGTTCCATTCAATTTCGACAGTACTACTTGCCTAATAATTCACACACATAGGATGGGGTGATGGTTGCCATTGCTTACCACACAAAATGAATTTCGTCGTGGGAATCTATTCCCTGCCAATGGTGTCATTTATTGTACTTCGCACTCAGCCTAACGTCGTTCGTTGGGACCTAATTGGTTTGATTATGCTGCCAAAGCCGACGGTGTGACTGTAATTGTTGCGTTAGTATTCCTCATGTCGTCTAAATCCTATTTCGTTTGAATTATTGCCGCTGATTAGCCGATTCGACAATCAGTTTGGTGTTCGTTCCTTCCTTCTGCCTTACCTAGATACGCCATCACACTGCGTGATGCCGAGGCTCAATTAATTATAGTTAACAGCATGTGCAATGTGTGGGAACTCAAAGTTAAGAAGTTAATGCCTCTTGTGTCCAAGTTAGAAGTTTCGGTGTTTGGCTGTGGACTAGATGGTCCATTCGCCTCTGTCTACGAGGTTGAATTGTAGGTTTCTGTCATGCTGAAATTGTTCGCAGGTGCAACATTTGCACTCATTCTTGGGCTGGATGTCGAACTTGTTACCGCAAGAATTTGTGACAGTTCTGGTTAGCTTTGTGACTAAATGCTTTGCGAGATTTGCACTAGCGAGTTTAAACTATGCCGCACGATTTGCCTTTTCATTCGTTGGTGCGAATCCGCTTCATTTTAGTAAAATCTAATTTCTCGAGAAGTGTATCATATCTTGCTGACAGACAATACGTGGGTATTCCCGTGGTTTTACAAAAGGATTAGCACCTCCAGTGGTTGATGCACATTGGTTGCGCAAAGTGTTTTGATTTCGAATACATGGCATTCAATTTGTGACACCGAATCTCTATGAATGCAAAGACTGTGCAGAGATGAAACGATGTAATGTAGGTTCGGCTGCCACTTGATTTGCCATAGCGCTCTCGACGGCACTTGATGAGTGGCAGCTCTGTCTAACTTCAAGCAAATTATTCGATCATCCGTGGAACACGCGATCGTCTCATCTGCTCAGTAGAGCCTACCCACACTGAAGGCGAAACTCCATGGTTCACACGCCCTTCGCCTCTATATGCTGGGCTCCTCTTAGGCTCATGAAAGACACCTGGTCTCCGAAATCAGCCTGTACGAGTTCAGCTTTTGTGAACAATGCAACAGAGACTGCTAATCAGCTTGATGCTTAATTGAGAGAACAGTCGGAATGGAGTGGTATCAAACACCTATTTTACGTTTATTGCTGTACGTCCCACCAAAATCACCATCCTTACTTCTCAAGTGTTGTATAGCCAAACCCATTGAAGTGACTCGAGACTGTCTGCATTGCGAGCCAGCTTTATTTAATGCTACAGCCACAGTGGATTCGATTTGAAGCTGTCACACAGCCTCCGATAGCAATGCGATTGCACCTCATTTAAATGTAAAGCATAGCTCTTGATTTGTTGTACCAGTTTCTTTCAGCCACAAGATGCTAGTGATTTCAGTCAAATGTTTTATTCTAGTATCCAATTGGGGCGTCTTTCATCTACCTCAGTCCTCCTCACCTTGGCCCCACAGCACGTGCGCCATTGTTATTTTGTATTTGAATTAGGTCATTTCATAGGCTAGCTCACATTGCCTGTATATAAGCGACAAGAGTGGGGTTGTAGTAGCAAATTGGTACTGCAATTCTATGACCTCCCTTCGACTTTGCTTGATTCTATTGGCGACCGCCTGCTTACATGGTGACTCCGCACTGACAACTTGTAAGATTCCGTCTTCTAATGCTCTACTCACATCCCACACACGTAGATGTCCCCACAAATGCGATTGTTGGTTAACTTAGTGAACTTGACGTGATTAGCTGCCATTCCTTCACTTTTAGTAGCTTCACGCTGAGGGCATGGTAGAATTCATACTGATGCATGAAATGCCCCTCAGATTATTATCGTCCTCAACCAGTTAGTTATAAGCCCACAGTGAGTTACATGCGTGGAACGCAGGATACACCAACTTCACCTTCCTCTCCCTCTCTCTCTCCACACGCCTTCTCCCAACTCTCCTTACAGGCATGAATCGACCATCATTCGAGGCAGCATACTACAGTGATGATCACGAATTGGAACTGAAGATGCACGAACCCACGGGTGTGGTAGGAGAATTCGGTGGCTATGAGATCCTAACAAAGAGCGGTCCTGACGTGAAGGAAATCAAATGGCACTCAGAAGCGGTGCTCGAGGAAGCGCAGCGAAAATACGTAATGGAGAACCTCAAGCCATTAGTGTCATATGCTGTTACGGTGCGTGGATGCGTATTGCCTCTTAAAACCAGCGCGATGGCTGATCCATTGGAATTCACAGTGCTACCATCAGGTTTGTCATTTGGCGCGCTACTCCTTTGCAATTGGTAGCAGCGTTTTATGCATTCACCACCTTGCTTGGCATTCCACATTCACCTCCAGCCTCAAAGACATGCATGTGCATTTTTCGCAATGACAAACGATTCCATTTTGCATTGCGTAGAATGGAGTGTTCCACGGAATGTGAAACTGCAAGCACTTGACCCATTCACGGTGCTTTTGACATGGCAACCGCCAGCCGAACCCTACGGTTGTGTCTCTAGCTACATCATTGAATGGAGCCGTAATAATACGTGGCAGAAGAGCGTTCGGCCCTCCTCCAGTCGTTCCTACGTCTTCAGAAAATTGGAACCCGAGGAGAACATTTCTGCCTCTGTGCGTGCACGCAATCGACGAAAGGCACCGGTAAAGTTTGTATACGTTGGTTCCCGCAGCAAAATCCTGACAGCACGCACTCCTCTTTTCCGCTGAGGTCAGTCTACTCTTCGTCTCTCCTCAAACGTTATGCTGTGACTTCAAATTGACTGAGCTAATTCAGACTTGGAGTTGAACAGAACAGAACAGAGCAGAACAATTGTGACAATAAAATGGGAGCGACAAACTGTCCTTCGTTCATGTTAAGTATAAGTATCAACTCGACTTTAGCCAGTCGAACAGATGTAGCCAGTAAGGCAGGCAAAGAACCACGTGATACACAGCCTACAGCTAAGTGACGCGATTGCTTTTTAAGTTATCATAACGAAACTTGCTTTTGTAGGATAGATGGTGAAGAGTGAGCTATTGGGCCAACACAGTCTGCCTTCTTCCCTACATTCACCATGTTTTGCTTGACTACCCCACTTGTTGCAACCGTGTTTACTTGCGTGGTAGTATGCTCTGTGTGGACTTCCTCTCATTTTCAGTTTGTGACTTCAATTAGCACAACCAACCATCTCTCGTCAATAAATACTTGTCCCAAAGTGTTTTATTCTGCAAATCACTTCCAAATTTTCTTGATGTTTGAAGTAAACAGGAGTGATGTTGTGTGACTGCTTCAAATTATTTGCGTCCCGATTAGACACAACTATGACACACACACACACACACACATGCACACACATACAAGTATATTTTATTCAAATTAAAAAGCAACTTTCGAATCTTCGCAGCAGATGCGCCCCAGAAGGCAGGAATTCAAGCTAGTAAGTGAAATTGCTTCGACGGTAGGAGAGTTAGTTATGGAGGGAGTAGACTCACGTGTCGTGTCTTCGTTGGTCAATTGTTGTAACCCGACGAGCTATTTAGTCCATTGACCTGAGTGGCATTCACCGCCCAACCAGACAAGTAGGCAATTAAGTGCACAAAGATGATGGCTTCAACGTTCGACACGTGTGAGTGTACGCCAAAGCAGAAAAAGGAAAGACTAAGGATTTACATTTGGTGGTGGTGGCTTTGTAAACTTGCGTAGACACTGTGGAAGAAAGAGAAGTGATGAAGTAGTATAAATGCTAGCCGCGCAGTCCGAAGGCGTTCCGATACCAAATCCGATGCAATTATTTAGCTCGAATAATGTTTGTTTACGGGCTTGCGGAGCATAATTCTTGTGCGATATGAAGGCGCGTTCCTGATGACCACCACCAAAGATTGGAGCAGTCACGAGTGGATTAGCAATGGGAGATCCACGTTTCCATGTGAATTAGACTTAAAAATGCGAATGTCCTCATCGCAGGAGATCAGACACAATGAAGTGAAAATAGGACTCGGGAAATGCATGCACATAAATCGATCACCTCATTGGATCGAGAATTAAATTAAATAGCGAAGCATAGAATTACAACACTTGGCATTGGTAAGAGTGCATAACAGAAGTGATGAAGCACCAGCACATGCATTTGGATATTCTTCGTCAAAGGCGCAACCACTTAGTCTGAACGACATTTCGAATTGACACTTTAAAGAAATGCATGCTGATGCAAGATTGCCTGCTCAAGATTCTCAGTTTAACCGATTCTTTTAACAGAGAACCACCGTATGTCGCGAGAATGAGGGGATGGTGGAGAAGGAGGATGAGGAGGAGGAAATGTTGCATATAATCTCTAAATTCTTGCAGAAATTATACCATTCTAAATGGCCGACGTTGTGAGATGGTCAGTGGTTCACCACGTTCAGCAGTCTGAAACCGAATAAGCGTTGAGAATGTGAAATGACAATTTCACTGCGATGTTCAGCGTTTGTTTTATCAGTAGAGGAGAGGCGACCGATACTTGTCCTTGCTCACTCCAATGCATATTTACTTCTTTATTTTCCTTAAGTCCCACAGTGTTGGTTATTGTAAGCTACTGAGCTTCTGCTACTTGCGGTTCTTAAACGCTAAGACTTCATTGCGCATTTCTTCAGCCAGCCGATGTTCTCACGTAAGGGGCCTATCATTGCAACAGTAGTTGAAGATTGAAAAGGCCCATTCCAATCCCATCACATACACACGAACACACACGCACACTTGATATACAGAGAAGTGATTGAGAATGCGGACAACAGTAGGAGAACCCAGATAAACGCAGCAAGTCGGCTAGCGTTGCGTACCAAGCTGTTAGTTATCAATGCAGAATTCACTTATAATCGCAAGTAATTGCAGTAAGATCCATTGCGGACTGCAAATGACAGGCATCTGCTGCATCGCTCTTTGACGACTGACTGAATGACTGAATGACTGACCGACTGACACGTGCAGCATGATTCACCGACGGCAATTGGTAATTAGGAATGTGCTGACAAAGAGGGCCGCTGCGTTTGTAGAACAACACAATACCTATTGGTACGTCTAAATGAACTCCTCACACATAGAATGATTTGCCTTGAGGAGGACAGGAATAATCAAGTCCGCTATTCGATTCTAAGCACGCGGATGAAGTACTGAGGCAGCGAATGGGTCTACTCTGTCGCGTTACATCAAATTAACTGTAAAAATGAAAAGAGAGGAAGTAATTTATCCATCACACTAGCTGCTATCACACATTTTGCACTAATGAAACGCTCGCTATCCCCATTGCATTAACATCCCAGATAAATGCCATGTTTGGAGAGCGTTAGTGCACGTACGGTGTTTAGAGTGGAGCAGTGAAATGTAAGTATCTCACAACTCGTCAGTGCAAAAATCACCATTAAAGATGCTGGTGGCCAACCAAATGAGGCAGAGCTGAGACGACATCTCCAACACATGTACGCTTTGCATTTACGCCTCACCCATTCTGGACTAACATAAATGTTCTAGAGTCAAGTGATTCAAAGTTTTGATCTGTTATCGACCTACAAGGTGAATTGTGCATTCATGCACACCGTGACACCACATGCCACTGGCAAGTATGACCGATTGTGCTGGGTGTGCAGATGGTGGCACATGAAGTCGCACAGTCGTACATGACTGTACAGATGTAGAGACTGTCATTTGTGTGATGATTTGTACGATCAAACAGTGGAATCCAAACGACTGACGCTAGTGTTTGGTGCAAATGAAGTCGGCCAATGCTTCAGTAGCTAGCATACCCCACATCCACTGCATTGCGCCCCCGCCTTGAGATCGCTTTAAGCAACAGATGCCTTTAGTTGGACTGTGAACTATAGAATGGCTGCCGAAGTTAATTTGTCAAATCGAAATTTGACGCAGCCACCCAGCAATCAGGAGGGCGTGACCCACCTAGAGGCACTTCTACCATCGTTTGCAGACGCGTCCACGACAGAGGCAACTTCTCAAATGCTGAACGAGAAGGTTATTTAGGGGTTGCAGACAAAGCTGGCAGGATGCCTTTTAGTCAACATGTCGGCATGGTTTCCTCCCACAGGAATCCATCCTTGCAAACTGGTGACTTGATGGGAGGGTAAACGGGCTATTCAATACTGAAGTGACCTAGGAAGCAGCTTCTTCTTCTGACGCGTATTATGAGGAAGTGCACTGCCACGGTCGCGGTCGCTGTCACTATCCCCAATGTATTCATTACCGTTCAGTATTGCGGTAATAAGAGAGGGCTGAACTTCAAGATTAGTGGGAGGATGGTCACGTCGTCAAGGTGTAACATTCAAAGAATAAGAGGCTGTTGAAATAACCCAATTTGTTGTGCGCTGAGGTGAAACACAAGCGGCACAGTGGATTTTCACGAATGCGCAATTATTGGCCGGAATAATTTGGGTAGCATAGAAGATGAACTAGGCAAACCTGAGCCGTAAACGAGATATCTCTAACTCATTACTAAGTGTCACTTCAACGCCCTCTTTATTTGTGACTAGCGATGGCAGCTCCATTCACTTGCTATCCAACGCACACTTTGCATTCTTACTTGTTCGAGGGCCAATTCGCATTCCCGTCAATCAGATACACTGTGAATTGAAGTGTTTGATAGCCTGCACTCAGTTCTTCTTCATCACCGACTAACCGATAGCCTAGACAATGAAGGTGACCTCGTCACAGTGGACAAGCCAAATGCAAGGTAATAATTGAAACCTCTTCCACTGCAGTGGTTGACATGCAGGGGAGGTTATGTCTATACGGTGAAAGCGGATTCCGCCAGCGAAAATTGGGACGACATCTGGTGTTGGAAGGGAGGTGGAAGGATTGCCACGAGTGTAACAAGAAGACGAGAGTAGCTTTTAGTCCCGAGTGATTGCTCCAACATACATTATGAGCTGCAGATATTTGACACAGCACAAGTCAACTCACTTTGGTGTCTTTGCGAGCAAACTGCGAATTTGTTTCAGTGTTTATGATGACTGGAAGGAAAATATTCGAAATGACTGATTCTTGCAGCATTAATCACTGACAGCAATTCGTGATTGGAAAATGCGTTGCCAAAGAGGGCTGCTGTGTTCGCTCAAAAGGACAGTCCCTATCAACGCATTCAATTCAACTACGCAATCAAGGAATGATGTGCTTTCGAGGAGGGCATGATCAATCCTCTCCATAATTTGATATGAAGTCCACGCATGTACATTGCAAATCACACTTTCACTTACGCTCCACCCTCACACATAACTCTCAACGACGCCTTCATGAAGCAGTTTTATGGTTATCTTCAGCCGTTATCACACTAAGACGGATTCACCCACAGCTTAAAAGCTATATGGAACCTTAAATAATGTGATGATTTTCGTCAAAATCCGGCTGCTGAAGGCTCATCAAGTGGTTCGAGCAGGGTGCCTTGAGGCTTGGCAAAAGGGAAAATCCCCCCACAGCAGGCCAATTCGAATGCTCCAGTTTTGCAATGGAATAAGAACCATGTGCCGTCTCCATGCTCACAGACTAGAAGGAAATGCAATTCTTCAGATAGATGCATTAACAAGGCTCTAGTTGTTGAAGACAACAGGGCTTCAATAAGCAATGTTGATGTAGCTGAAAATCCAACATTCCTGTGGCGAAACTGTGTTTAGAACCAAAATTTGGAAGGATCACGCGTAACTTGTGCAGTTTTGGGTCCAAGTTTCTCAAGTCTCAGTGTGTCTCGATGCACACTATGAAGTTCCGTGTCCGTGAGGTGTTTGTGAAGGCAAAGCATGGAGGCAAGCTCAAGTCTGATGCCAATTAATCAACTCGCATCCTGCATTTGGCAAGCTCAATGTTGGTTATGCTGCTTAAAATTGGGGGAAGAAGAGGACCGACTTTACCTTGGGCGGTATAGTAAGTTGTTAGAACTGGAACCTTGGTAGTAGGAAAGAAATTGGAATTTTGACTCCAGCGGAGGCAGGATTTCTTGATGGTCACAAATTTTGCCCACAATGCTCGCCTATGCACATGTCCATCCAATTCCATCTTGTGTGACTCAAATACGCTAAGAGTGGTGATAAAAACACAGAGATGGATGTAAGAAGAGTGGCATAGCATTGCGATGACCAGTAAAGCCAACCTGTCCATTCGCACTACCGGTGATGTGATGTGGTGAGATGTGGTTGGGTCTGATCGCATCGAATCGAATGGACAAGACTCGTGTGTCACGTGGATTCCACCTTACGTTACTTACTTCGTCCACCAAATTTTGCAACCACCGTTTAGTGACTAGCTTGTCTAACTTCAAGGATGCCGAATACCAACACGGGCGTCGCTCATCCACGTACAGCTGGCAATTGCCAATGACATCGAGCAGTTACACGCCTGAAAGATGGATGCCGCGCATGTGGACTGCAGTGCTGCTTGTGTCAACTTGATATGGTTTCTATTTCGCTCTGCATTTGCAGCTGCATGCATTAGGTATGGTTTGGTTGCTAACTCTTCCCTCGTGTTTAACTCACAGCACACAACTTACCGTAAATCTCAGATTTTCGCATCAAGAAGTTTTGCGGATTGTTGTCGTCATGCGGACCGTCATCAGAACATGGTAAAATCTATTTGCTTTGAAAGAGAAATTTGGTGCAGTGTGGCGATAACTGTCTCGAGCCTCCAATGCTGTCGTCAACGCGTCTATCAATGCAACAAACAATTGAAATCATTGTGGGAAATTGATAAGAAGTAAGAGGAGCGGAAGCCCTTCTTACAAGCGCAATCGCAAGTAGAACCAATCAGCTCTAGATTTGCACGGGAGTTTACCTTTGGAACGAAAATTTCAGAATTAATCATCCCTCCCCACAACGTGAGTTTTTCTTCCCAAGTCGATCAATGCTAAGCAAGTTGTGGTGGCGCGCCAACTGACTATCATGCTTAGCTGTAGTAAATAGCGAGGGTTGTGGAGTAAATGAAAGAAGAGGGTAGAAGGAAGTCATCATCTCGTGTCTCAGCTTCTTTAAATTAGGTGCCTTACGGTGACTGAGTTGTTGTGCAAAACATGCATGGATTGTGTGTTACAACCACAAAGTCATTCACAAAGGATTTAACGGATGAGGAACGAGGACAGAACTGTGCCGCTTACTAGCGCATTAAGGTTTCGAATCGCAGAGACGCAGTTTGCTAACGACGTATCAAACAGGAACAAGAGGCCTCATAAACACAGTAGGCATGTTATTGCGCTCTTTGTCCTCTTTGTCTAACGCATAACTCGAATGCCCAAACCGAAAACGACTACTTCTTCGGCAAGATTGCGAAGTGGACATGCGTAATTTGACGAGTGAATAACACAGACAACTGGAATGCATAAAATATTGTCTTGAATTGGTTTGTCTGCAAAAGGGCAGTTGACGTGCACTGTGCTAACGAGGATGCTGGGTGACAAATTGGCCATCTTCATGACAACATTGATTCTCCCGCTGTTCAAGAGACGGTGTTTTTGCTCTGCCGTTCACCCTCTTCCTCTTGGCTGCAAACGCCTTCTGGCTGTTCAGATTGGCATATGGACAGTCTAAGCCACTGAGCAAAGTTAATAAGAGCCATGTTTAGCACGGGAAGTGACTTGGTCAGGTCGGTCTTTGACCCAGGCTCGGGCTCATACTCAGACGCATCCTTGAATAGTCTCCACTGTCTGCCCGTAGAGCGCATGCACACACATTGCACATGTGGAACATTCGTCTGCATGACTAACTGCCCAGCACTTTAGAACGCGGCATTTCAGCTTCCCCCTTTATGAAGGCATATGAAACCACCATGTGGTACACTCTAAGCTTTGTAAACGATCGGTCAAGGCAGGCATCATCAAGAATGTCCTTTCAAGGCAGTCAAACAGAACCAGAAGTTGGATTTCAAAGCAAATTGCAAACGCCTTACATGACCGATGCGCACGAATTTACGCTGCCACTTTTACAGGATCACACGTTGATCTTTTGTGCTTTGGTAACAACTTACATTGTGCCTCTCATTTTTCTGACTCTTAGTTTCCCTTTTAATTCGAAGCTAGTCTTCAGAGTGCAGTGATGATCTTGGGCCTTAGTTTTGCTCTGAAAGCAATGAACAGAGTTACTTGTCTTCCACTTTAATGACGTCTGCGTGGTGTGGTTATTAGGGCGAACTATCGAGCAACTCATCTGATGCTGCCTCTCCTTATGATGGACTACTGTACAGCAACGTCCCTTTAAAGTTGTGGCATACGCTTCCACCTTTTCTAACCGAAATCTTTTTTGAGTTATTGTGCATGGTGCATTGTTTAGATTCACCTTAAAGATAAATTATTTGGGAAAATCTTCTGAAATTTCGTTGGATTTTGAGAAAAACACCGATCCGATTGGTAACTCTTTAGTGAGATTAAGAGTAGTAATTTGGACTATACCATTAAAAGTCACCAAAATGCATGTAGGCGATCTATCTGTGCCAACACATGTATGTATTTATCGCTTTTCATCATGGGCTCTAAAGTTAACTAAACAGAACGCTGAACTACTCGGTCATTTGGAGCCATGGCCCTAGGGCTATAACTGTTGACTTCAAACTCTTCTTTGCTGCAGCGATGCATGTTCTGGCATAGCACGTTAGCTTATTGTAATGTAAAGAGGAGGCTTTCAACATCCACATCATGAGCTTATAAATTTAGTGACTCAAGCTTTGTTTAAATTCATATTAAGTCGTAATAGTTTGGAGGAGCAGAGCGTCTTCTACCCTACAGATAGTCTAGAAGACTACCATCATGATCCGGAAGTTTGTAGGATATTAAAAAGTGTGGTAATTAAATGGTACCATGATGACGGGACTTGCTGTTTGCGAAGTTCTGGAGTATATTGGACACACTAGTCCAGCATTCAATCGAGCTTTCAAACTAGTGATATCGTCTATCTAGGTGTCCTGATAACTATAGAGGACCTCGAGATGAGCGAAGCAAACCAGAAGCAATTTTCCAACGCCCATTAACGCATGGCACACTCTCCTTCACAATTCTTCTCCATTCAAACGCATCATTTCTTTCTATGATTTCCTTGCTTGCAACTGCTTCAAAATTTGCTAGTATTCATTCACAAATGTGCCTTTAGCACGCACAATGTTTATGCTTTACGAATCCATGACCAATTGAACCTTGAGCTGCATAGCAACTTTGTATCCCGTATTGAAACACGTTGACGTTGGACAACTAGCGTCATCACTTCTTAGTGGCTTCTCCTTTTATCTCGAGTAATGAAACATTTTCAAAGCCGCTAATAGACGCAAATCAGTAGTCTATTTTCTTTGCTCTTACACTGAACAAATAATTTGGGGAAGAATGCATCACGGGTAGTGTAGGAGTAGGTCGAATTGTTGAGCACCCATGCATGCCCAAGCAGTGCATATTTTCTCATCGGAGGACGACCAACTACTTCGATCCAATGTTTCCTGTGCCTCTCCCTGATTTGAGATTACACAGCAGTTGGACGACCTGCCAGTTCAAAGTAGCTTGCTCAAATTTTACACCGTGTTTACGCAGCTAGCCTTCCAACCACACCGACACTCACTTCACTCTACACCCCAGCACTATATGAAAGCGATTGCAATAATGGCAGTATTAGTGCCTGCAACGGTGGTGGTGTGACCCCTATCCACACCTCTTAGCAGATGTTTACTTTTGGCAGCATCATCCTTGACTAAATCAGCCACTCTGTCATCCACCGATCAATCAATACGAATGGATGGATATCTCTGTAACTTAAGATCTTGCATGATAGAAGCAGACCATTCATGAACTAAAAAATGCTGATGTGTTGCCAGAACTACAAGCTGCTAGGCTAGTCCTCGACCCCAGAAAATACCTACCTGTTTAACAGTAGAGAAGTTCCCATCTCCTGTGGCTGCTTGTGGAAAAATTTTAAAAACCACCTCTTGATCAGCTACGCTCCTCCGGTTGGCAGATCAGGGCGTTAGTCGGGCGTTGCGTGCACTACTGGCCATTCTGTGCTCAAGTCTAAGCATTCAGTGGCAAGTCCGGTCACACACTTGGTGAGGGTAATTCTAATCAATTAGTGATATTACCACCAGAATCGAGGAACTGACAGAAGCACGGCTGGCGTTAATTTGCCACTTCAACTCCGTAATAGCGTCAGTCACTCGGCAAGTTGCCTGCCCAACTTAAGGCAAGCGAGTAGATGGACAATCAAAATCAGGCAGATTTACTTCAGTTGCTTCTGGTAGGAATGAAACACTGACCTGATCGGTGCTATCGAGAGCCTCGAAAGGTGGGCCAATTTTATGCTAGTAATAACGCCCATGTGTACGTCGACAGGCAGATTTCTCTGTGGGCAAGTTTCTAGATGATTCTATTTTTCTGATAACTTCTGCGTTCATACACGCCTTCCACACTACCACTTCGGTAGCTGTGCTTTGAGCCTGCTAATGCTCATTTAGAGCCTAGGGTCAAACAGTGTGTAGAAGGTTCATCCTTCTCTCTCTTTTCTTCTTTACCATTGGAAGGCTGAGTAGGCTTTGCCATCGTTATTATAGGTCAGAGATAAGGTATAAGGAAATATTGTAGAAGATTTAAGACGGAGATGTGTCACGCTGCCCTGCAATTAGGTTCAAATTGTCCTCCCGCGGCTAAGCCGTCAAAGAAACTCACTCGGACACAGGCTTGAAAACCGGTTTTTTCCATAAACCTTGGCAATCAGAAGGCAACCTTGGGCTGAAGCGCTTGATTGTCGATTTGAGGCATTGGGACCGCTAATGCCTGTTTGCAATGTCTGCTGCTACCATGAAATCAGTAGCAGATGTACTGCGCCACGCTGAATGGCTTAATGTCATTTTGATTGGCTGGCTGTAGGAATGGCTCACATTGCGGTGTCCCCATGCGGTTTGCCTACAACCGGTCGAAGTCACCTAGCATCTAACGATAGATAAGTCTCATTCCCCAAAATCATTCAAAATCGTCCTGTGTCATGAACCCAACCAATTATCAGACGCAGATGGGACGACAAAAACCGTGATTGTAGGATCTGCAGCAATGGAATCATGGCTTGGATTTGCTTAAGCTACTGAGCTTTCGCCTTTCCTCGGCGTGCTGAAGTACATGCTTTCATGACCTCACTGTGTCTGAGTGCTTTTAAGCGGCCCTCTGACAAAGTGGATTGTTGGCGTACGGAGGTGTACTTTCCTACTTTACTGGAGCAGATTAAAATATGGGCGAAGACACAAACTACAATTTTGTTTAATGCTTTGATGCAAGGTGATGCAAAACATACTGCAGCTAGATCTTACAAAATGCATTCATGGAAATGCATACATCTTAAAGTAAATTGTTGCCATGCTTTTTGTTTTCAAATTGCAATTAAGCTGAGCATCGTGGCTTTTATGAAGGACCGCGCATCATTGCAACTTACTCTGGCGACCTTATTCACTGCAGAAGCTTTATAGTGTGATCTGGTGTGTTTGACGAAAAAAACTAATCGAATGCATTCACTTATCTCTTGCCTACACCAAACAAACAGGTTGAGATTTGTGGCTAGATATTTTGTTGTTTCTTCAACAATTCTCATTGTTGTCATTCCAGCACACACTAAGAAGTTGTGGCAAAAAGGGCTTTGATGGTTTCGGTTGAAGGGGTAGCTACATTGACTAATCCGGGTGAAGTCTGGTGAGCGTGAACATTATCACTCCGACGGAGCCGATTTGCCTCCTAATTGAATGCGTTACCTAATCATTCCACTCGGATTTGCTCTGTAAATTCAGGTGAGGTATTTACCTCAAATAGTAAAATTTCTAAAAATCGATGCCTAAACTGTGCGAAATGGAAGTAACTGAAACAAGATTGCGCAGCGACTGGCCAAACATTGCAAAAACTGCTGACATGCACAGAACAGCACTTGATTAGAAAGCATCCTATTCAAAGACCAACCCGATTCATCGTGCTTTCCATCTTTGTCAGGGTAATATTCAAAGCTTTCTACACCATGCACTAAGTCATGCTTGCATTGCAATGGGAACTGGGCACCAGTTGCCGCTTTCAACATTGCAAACCCGGCCTCCGTTTAAAAGAAACTAGCATCAATCCAGTCAAATTTGATAAATGAATGGAGATTTATCTTAGTGTGTAATGGCTATCACCCATAACACACAGATAGGTTGTGTAGGGAAAAATTGCTAACCTGCAATACTTCACGCGTTAAATGGGCAACCCTTTCCTCCGGCATCTGCACTTTCCAATCCTTTCATGTTCTTATTTGCCCCTCTTTTCACTGCTCCCATTTTTCGGTTGTGTAAACAGGAATGCATAATTGCTAACCTGAAATACTTCACGCGTTAAATGGGCAACCCTCTCCTCCGGCATCTGCATTTTCCAATCCTTTTATGTTCTTATTTGCCCTTCTTTTCACTGTTCCTACTTTTGGTTGTGTAGGCAGATATGCATACTTTCCAGTAAAAACGGAAAAGCCTAGTGTTGTGGGCATCTAAGGATGTTGGTGATCTGTCAGTTCCAGCAGGAATAATGCATTTCAGGTGTCGTGGACAACCGGCAAGTGAACTGATGCGAGACGGCTCTCATGCAATTCCTAAATGCGAATTATAGGAATCAATTTTAAAGGAACACATTGATCGTTTGAGCGTGTAATATGATTTTGAACAGGTATTTCCGGTAAGTATAGACAGTGATTGCATGAAAAGTGCCTACCTGCACAGTCATTGTGATGCTGGCTGCAGTTGCTTCTGATGCAAAACCAGTGGTCATCATGCGAGTATAAGTGGCAAATGCGCATTGAGTGGTGCATTTTGTGGTAGTCCCTATCATAAGGAGGAAGTCATGTCTGGTATCATTCGTTTGTAAGCAGATTGAGCAATATCTTGGTCATTAGAAAAATATGCTCGTAAATTTGTCCCGAACTGCAAAGAAATAATTATCTGCATGGTTTTCCTTCAACAAGGGGTCGACTTGCTTGGTACATTGTAGTTCAATTTACTATGGACACTCCCATCCAGTGCTCTTAATGTGTACAATTTGCTTGCATTTCTCGTCACCATCAGAATGGTGGCTACAAATTATTCGCCCATGTAGTTTGTTTAGACACCCATAAATTAGACTTTAAACAAGTATTGCAGTGGGATGTGCTGCAATAAAAAGCGATTTAGTTTGTTTAGCGATTGCAGTCAACCATTCTCGGCTTAATTTCTGCCAACTGGCTTGCTTACACGGATGCTTGTCTGGAATCCTGACTATCCAGTCGGCCGACTGGATAACCGGCTGATCATCTGACTCCTGCCTCGCCGGTCAAGCTGTTGCTGCATGGATGTCCAACTCTCCGCCTGTTGTCTAAAAGACTAAACTTATGAAAATTTGTTGATGAAATCAGGAAGGAACGAACGCCAAACTGATTGTGACCTCGGCTAACCAGTGGCAATTAGTCAAAGGAAATAAGATTTAGGCGACATGAGGAATACTGGCGCACCAATTGCAGCCACACCATCAGCTTTGGCAGCATAGTCAAACCAATTAGGCCCCAACGAACGACGTTAAGGTGAGTGCGAAGTACAATAAATGACACCATTTGCAGAGAATAGATTTCCACGACTAAATTTATTTTGTGTGGTAAGCAATGGCAACCATCACCTCATCCTATGTGTGCAAGTTATTAGGCAAGAATTGATGGCGAAACTGAATGGAACTGTGCATAGAACTGTGGTTACACACACATCCTAACGCAATTAATTTCTGCTCGCCCATTGTTTTTGTTTTCATATGCAAAGGGTGTTCACTAGGAATGCCACCGGAGGTCACCTACATATTCGCACAACGCGTTGGTAAAAATGCTGGTATGAGCTTAGCAGTAGGAAAACCACCACAACTGTGGCAGTGGGCTGTGCGATGACATCCAAAGCCTTCTTCTGTCTACTAGGCGGGTTCATTCTCCCACCCAGTATCATCAATCAATACTTCGCACAAGAATTATCTCAGCTTGCCTGCCTACAACCGAGTGTTTTCCTCAGCATCTCAACAACCCTAACTGCAGTTGGCATTACAATTTTAAGGCATGAAGCGTGAGTAAAATAACAACATTATTAGCAGAGCTAATCACAACGCTGAGTATGTGAGACGAATGTCACGACACTGAAGTAACCCACGAGCCCTTCAATTCGAGCCACATGGGTTTGGTAAACGGCACTAGATTTGGGAAAGTGGTGTTGTTAGCTCAACAGTGAGTGAATTGCCAAAAGTACGACAAAGGACAATGTGGTATACACCACGCCCTTCTCCCACTCTATTGGTGGTTCGTCGTTAGACACAGTTCCATCAGCCAATGCTTTATACTTTGTGTCATTTCTGGGCAATGGAAAACACCACGGTAAGGCCAATTGCAACACTGTGTGAGTCTTGTCGATACGAGTCCAATCTGGAAGCACTGACGTTCATGTCACCACTAGGCATAGACAACGACTCATGGATAATGGGAAGTTCACGTGACAGCCTTTTTACTGCCTCCATATTTTATGCAAGGATCGATTTTACACACCCGACTAAACACTGACCACATCGTTGGTGGTTTCAAAGGTGCCACAAGCTCTACAATATCCAGCATTTCAAAATAAACAGCATCATTCATAGCGTGGCACGGCTGCATTCGGGTTGATCACTAATCTGGATTTTCTAAACAAGAATTGCCATCCCCTAAGCAGTCTGAGTGGTGCATGCTCCTCGGTCTTTGAGAAAGACTTGAATTGCTCTAATAAATTACATGTGATTTGGTTCTCAAATAATCCCTTTCTTTCTTTCTTTCTTTCAAGTAGTCACTGCATTGCAGTTAATCAATTAATGTCTTTCTGCGCAAGGGGAAGGAAGCAGTCTTCCGCCAAAACTTGGGACCACGAAGTCGCCTCGTCTCGGGTGGAAGTTCTACGTAGCATGTTCATTTTCAGCGAACTATTTTATTGTGAGCGTACTTTGCCGTACAAGTGCGTGTACCTTGTGAAACTATGTAGCATTAGGCTGAAGTGTTTGATTTGTCCCCCCACGACGAGACTGTCTGTTGAGAGAGAGCCTACGAGTACCCCTAATGCACCATTTCGAGTTGCCCTTCTCGGTCGCTTTCCCACGATGCAAGGAGCATAGTCCGTCTGTCTGCAATGGCAAGCAGGTGAGACTGACTCGAGGGTAAGTCAAGCTGAAGTGGGTATTATTATTTTCTAGATGCATAAAAGGCCTCGTGAATGCTGCCGTAGAAGTCAGCTAGGCTCATGTGCACCTGCTTAGCATTGAGTGCTTTTATATCTCGCATGGGTTTGCATTCTCATTTCTCAAATATTTGATTGGTTTGCACTTGCTTCACATCATTGTTTGACACAAAGTAAATCAGGCGGTGAGGAAGTTGCTTAAAGAATAAGCGAATGCATCTCTCATTGTGCAGACGGTAATAGGCGGCCTGTCCACCAATTGCACTAGCACATCTTCCAAACTCAATTTGGATCAGAAGCCATATTCTGCATTAGTCAGTCCACACCACATCGAGTCCTATGCCATCAAATCGCTTTAAACTAGGCCGGTGAGTTCGCTTACATGAGCAAGCAAATTGATTTGGTAGGTGAATCCAACCAACTCCACCTAAACACTGGTTGCGTCATGTTATTGCACTTCATTAAATTCAGCTGCACTATTTATCAGCTTTCATTACGAATTGTGGTGGACTACTAAGCAAAAGCGTAGGCGCTGTACTTCTTGAAAACTATTAGGCAGAGTTCAGTGAAGGACACGGATAAGTTGTACAATGTGTCACGAGGAGCAGGCACGAAGGGAAACTCTCACTGACCCCTCAAATGAGCAACCACAAATTCTGCATCCATGTCACGCAATAAATGATGCTGTTTATTTTGAGATGCTAGATAATGTAGCACTTGTGGCACTTCGATACCACCAACGATTTGGTCGGTGTTCAGTCAGGAGTGTAAAATCCATCCTCGCATAACGTGTGGACGCAGTAAAAAGGCTGTCACAGGTACTTCTCATTGTCCATGAGTCGTTGTCTTTGCCTAGTGGTAACGTGAACGTCAGTGCTTCCAGATTGGACACGGATTGACAAGACCCACACACACGCTTACATTTACTCTACCGTGGTGTCTGTCATTGCCCAGAAATTGCACAGATTGGAAAGTTTGGTTGGATGGAACTGTGCAGAAGGTCGAACCACCAATAGAATGGGAGTGGGGCGTGGTGTTTACCACATTGTCCTTTGTCGTAGTTTAGGTAATTCATTCACTGTTGAGCCAACAGCACCACTTTCCCAAATCTAGTGCCGTTTGCTATCCCCTTGTGGCTCGATTTGAAGGGCTCGTGGGTTACTTCATTATCTTGACATTCGTCTCATATACTCAGCATTGTAATTAGCTCTGCTAATAATGTTGTTATTTCCTCACGCTTCATGCCTTAAAATTGTATTGGCAACTGCAATTAGGGTTGTTGGGATGCTGAGGAATACACTCGGATGTAGACAGGCAAGCTGAAATAATTCTTGTGCAAAGTATTGATTGATGATACTGGGTGGGGGAATGAACCCGCCTAGTAGACAGAAGAAGGCTTTGGTTGTCATCGCACAGCCCACAGCCACAGTTGTGGTGATTTTCCTACTGCTTAGCTCATACCAGCATTTTCCACCAACGCGTTGTGCGAATATGTAGGTGACCTCCGGTGGCATTCCTAGTGAACACCCTTTGCATATGAAAACAAAAACAATGGGCGAGCACAAATTAATTGCGTTAGGATGTGTGTATTCAGAGTTCTATGCACAGTTGCATTCAATTTCGACAGTACTCCTTGCCTAATAACTCACACACATTGGATGAGGTGATAGTTGCCATTGTGTACCACACAAAATGAATTTCGTCGTGGGAATCTATTCACTGCAAATGGTGTCATTTATTGTGCTTCGCACATAGCTTAAAATCGTTTGTTAGAATGCAATTGGTTTGATTATGCTGCCAAAGCTGATGGTGTGGCTGCGATAGGTGCGCCAGTATTCCTCATATCGCCTTAATCTTATTTTTTTTGACTTATTGCCACTGGTTAGCCGAGGTCACAATCAGTTTGGTATTCGTTCCTTCCTTTTGCGAGAAAGCAGCATTCACACAGATGTGGGCGGAGTGAACGTCCACTGCCTTACTTGTGCACCCATCACACTTCGTGATGCCGAGGCAAAATAGCAATGGCCAATGACATCTGCATTCCGTACACTATTTAGCCACATGTTGGGGTTCTATAACACGCATGTGATGGTGACGGCAACAACAACGATGCCGCATAAATTCTTGCACACCATTGGCATCAATTGTGTGAAATTGGTTTTTGGTCTCAACGAGTATGCGAGTTCTCTTCAAAATAAATGCAAGTTGATGCTAAATTGACTGCTGGAGATAATCAGTCCAAATGATTCCTTTAACAGAGAACCACCGTTTGTGGCGAGAACGAGGACGTGGAGGAGGAATGTTTGTATGATCTTTGAATTCTCGCACAAATTGTACCATTTGAAGTGCTCACCGTTGTGAGACCTTCAGTATTTTGCTGCGATGTTAAGCGTTTGTTTTATCAGTAGAGGAGAGGCAACCGACACTTGTGTTTGCTCATTTTAATGTATATTTACTGCTTTATTTTTCTTATGTCCCACAGTGTTAGTTATTGCAAGCTTCTGAAATTCTGCTACTCGCGGTTCTTAAACGCAGAGACATGAGTGCTTATTTCTTTAGTCATACGCAAGTAAGTTTACACGTAAGGAACCTACCATTGCAGCAGCAGTAAAAGGTCGAAAAGGCTCCTTCCAATCCTATCACTTACGCACACACACACACACACTTGATTTACAAATGTGTGATCGGGAATGCGGAGAACAGTAGGAGAACCTAGATAAACGCAGCAGGTAGCTAGCGTTGCGCACCAAACTGCAAATTATCAATGAACGCAATCAAAACACTTGTGGTGCTAGCCGAAACAAGGCTTTCATAGGAAGCGAATTTCGTTTTAAGAAAAAGGCGAGGCACATCATTTTCTAATGGCTAAAGCTATTACTTAGATATACATCTCGATTTCTGCGGTGAAATTCTTAGACAGAAGTCAATTTCGAAACTGAAGGGCAGGACTTGAGCGCTCCAAGTGTTTATGCATAGGACTATGAATTTATAGTATTTCTTACACAGACGTAGCTCCTACCCTTTGCATTGTTACTGTTTTCCACACACAACTGCTGTCCAGTAAGGCTGTTACTGGGGGTTATCTGCGCATTAGTACAGTGCGCAGGTTGGATTGCATTTGTTTGCATAAGAGCGGGCGAATCAGCAAAACTACACCACAGAGCAATGCGGTCAACACCACGCCCTTCTTCAATCCACTAAGCAGGTCCATCATCTCCCACACAATCATCAGTCAACGCTGATCACTAAAAGTGCTTCAGCTTAGCTGTCAAAGATCACTCGCTTTCCTCAGCATGCAGAGAGTTGTGCGTTGAGTTGGTGTTGAAATGAGGGGAAATCAAGCATTGGTAAGATAGTAGGATTGTTAAGCAAGTAATTAGGACAGCAAGCATTTGAACACCAACATCACGATAGTGAGGTAGCACACTAACTCTCAAGTGGATGAGCACCGAGGACTCTCCACACCAATCATGAATTGCTGATGTTCATGTTATCAGTTAGCAATGACAACGACTCATGAAGAGGGTGATGTACTCGTGACAGCCCTGCCTTAGCCTGCGCAATTTCATGCGTAAGTGGGATTCGCACTCGTGTCACATTGCTGCTTGCAGTGTTACTGGTTTAGAAAGTGTCCAAAGTGCTACAATTTTTCGCTTACTGAGTTAACCACCACCGTATGTTGTATGACACAGGCTGCACTGTTCACGGTTGTTCATTTGCGTATCTGCAGTCTTCTGCCTTTGCGCATGCTACTCGCGACACACCGTGTGATTATTTCTCTGTTCACTGCAATTTATTTCCTTGTTGTCATCATGCTTCTTGGAAATAAACAATTTAAGTTTTGTGTAGATAAAATAAAATATCCATTTTATATTTTTTATATTAAGATCAAGTTATTGTGGCCATCAGTTTTGATTGAAAACACTCAGCGAAAAGTGAATGCTCACTCGTTGATGATTCGCTCAATTTGCCAATTTGAAGGCTACTTGCTCATTTCTAGTACATTATCTGTGCCAGTGCTGCCTCCTTTGTCGATCCTGGGAACGACTGTAATTTAGTTGAATAGGCCGTAGGTGCTTAGGAGGAAGGACATGCCATCAAACAGCATTCTCTTTTCGGTGTTGATGACAAGTCAGGCATTAGAGTTGATAGGATTATGCATGTCTGTTGTGTAGCATTTAATAAAGCACATAGAATGCGGAATTGGACTACGCTCAGGTAAGTGTGAGTTCCAGCATCTGAGTTGTTGTGATGGGTTTTGTGTCTCACTAGACTCACTGCTTGTGTTCCTTGTAAGAATGTTCTTTTAGTCTTCTAGCAAAAGTCTTTCCAGCTGCAAGGATCAATCGAGTCGAATTGAAGTGTTTGGTAGCTCGCACACGCTACTTCTTCATCACCAACTAACCGATAGCCTAGACAATGTAGGCGATCTCGTCATTGTGGACAAGCCGAATGCAAGATGACAATTAAAACCTTTTTCACTGCAGTGGTTGACATGCAGGGGAGGTTATGCCTTCACGGTGAAAGCGGATTTCATTGGCCGAAAATGGGACTAAACCCGGTGTTAGGAGGGAAGTGGAAGGGTTGTTGCGAGTGTAACAAGAAGATGAAAGTAGCTTTTAGCCTCGAGTGATTGTTGTAACATACATTATGAGCTGCAGATATTTGCCACAGCACAAGTCGACTCACTTTGCAGCCTTCGCAAGCCAACGATGTGGATTTGTTTTAATGTTCTCTGACGACATAAAGTGAAATATTCGAAATGACTTTCATGACCGACGCGCACGAATTTGCTCTGCCACTTTTACAGGACCACATTTTGATCTTTTATGCTTAGGTATCAATTTGCATAATACCTTGCATTTTTCAGACTCTTAGTTTCCAATTCAATTCGAAGCTGTTCGTCAGGGTCAGTGATGATCTTGGGTCTAGGTTTTGCTCTGAGAGCAATGAATAGGGTTACTAGTCTTCCACTTAAATGACATCTGCTTAGTGTGGTTATGAGGCGAACTATCGAGCAACTCATCTGATGCTGCCGCCCCTTATGATGAAATACTGGTACAGCAAACTTTCCTTAAAGATGAAGCATGTGCTTCCACCTTTTCCTGACCGAAATCTCTTTGAACTACTCGATCAGTCGAGTTGCTGTTCAGGGCACATAGTCCATATTCACCTTGAAGATGAATTAGTTTGGGGAACTCTCCTAAAATTGTGTTGGATTTTGGGAAAAAACCGATCCGATTGGTAACTCTTTAGTGGGATTAAGAGTAGAAATTTGGACTCTACCAGCAAAACCCACCGAAATGAATGTGGGCGATCTAACTGTGCTAACGCATGCATGCATGTATCGCTTTTCGTTATGAGCTTTAAAGTTAACTAAACAGAACGCTGAACTGCTCGGTCATTTTAAGCCATGGTCTTAGGACTATAACTGTTGCCTCCAAATACTTCTTTGCTGCAGCGATGCATGTTCTGACATAGCACTTTGGCTTATTATAATGTAAAGAGGAGGCGTTCAACATCCACATCATGAGCTTATAAATTTTGCGACTCAAGCCTTGGTTAAATTCATATTAGGTTAATGGCAAACAATCTTTATGCTTTAATGCTTATACGCTGTCGCATCTTCGAAAGTAAAATAAGCTGAGCCTCCAAAACCATCTTTATCGTATGCGTATAAGTTACTGTGGCTTTTAACGCATGCTAGCTTTCTAATTTAAAGCAAGGACTGGTGACACAGTGATCGAAACACTGACAAAGTTTGTCCTGATATATATATATTTACTTATAATACTGAATTTTGTGATCAACGCCCTTCGGTGGTAAAGATGGCTACAGATGCTCCATTCGCACTTGACTTTATACAAGTCTGTTATCACCTTTACCACGACAGCTGAAGTGACGCAGGATACGTCCGCTCAACATTGCACAATGGTACCCTGCTGACAAAGGAAATGCAAAAAGAATTCTAGCAGATTATGTGGAAGGTGTAACTGTCCCGTTAAACTGATGAGACTTATTTTAGCCACACTTACTGTCATTTCCTAAAGCGTCGCACGCTTCTGATTTGGACGTGCCAGCTTTAACTACCATTTGGCATTATTTAATTCGACTGACAACCTAGTTGATAGGCGCGGTTCCATATTGACTGAGGTATCAAATGGAACGACTGGAAGTAGGCATGTAATGTAAATCGATTGGCATGGATGGTGATAAGCGGTGTGGAGACTTCAGGCCTCAACGACACATCAGCTAGCATTGTTCAGTGTGACAACATGCACAGCAGAGCCTGTAGTTGTAATCAGACTGAGTACAGTATTTACAAACTCGTACATACTTGGGGCATGCTCTTTCAATTTACCGTAGTGTGCTCACTCTCGTACTGACGGTAAATGTGCATCTACGTGCTTCAAGTAAATAAATTTACATGACTAATGTTTCTGCAAGGCAAATGCTTTAAATAAGACTTCGGAATTGTTTGACTCTAAGCCTGTTAACTAAGTAGCTGAGCATCGAATCTGCAGTGGATCAGGGATAATTCACTTCGCCATGCGACACTGCTTTGTGGCTTCAAACATAACGACATGGACAAGTCGCATCATTAAAAGGCAATCACAAGCCTGCTTATAAGCAAAGAGACGGCAATAAAGTCCGCATTTGGCTAGACGTCGATGAAAGAAAGGCAGAGTTATTTACTCCGACAAGCATCATAGTAGGCACTGTAATTGGAGCTGATTGGTTTTCACGAAGGATTAAAGGTAATCTAGCCTCTTTTGCCGGATTGGTTGACAGTTAGTGGCACTACAAAACGCCTGTGAATCTTGAGTGCGTGCGTGGGTGGGTGACTGCATGGCAGCAGAGTAGTCAATAAGAGGCGGCGGAGACAGAGAGCGCTTTACAGCCTCACACATTTGACTGGCCTTGACCCTGCGTTGATCACTCACAAACTCAGCACACATTAGTATGTGATGCCAACCAATCCGGAGAGATTGTGCTAGATGCCCAGCTCCAGAGCTTTCTAGAGTGCTGCTGCAACATTGAAAACTTCTTTAAAGTGAAATAAAGGAAAGCATCGTAGGATAAAAGGCATTCTAGAATTGTTCCACACCATCTAGCACACTCAGATTATCGCATTTGAGTTCTTAAGACTAGGCGATGGTGCATAAGCTTAATGGAACTATTTTACATGCTCATTTGCACCAATCTTTACCAATTTCTGTTTATTTTGCTTTCCCAACTATTTTACCCTCCCAGGGAAGACCAATTCTCTAACTGAAGCTTTGATTACACACCGTACGCGGTTTATCAACGAGTTGCTACCACATCATGGGCCTATAAGGCCCTGCAGCTCATAAAACGGATTGTGCGAAATTCAAATTGATTAGGTGCACTTTTATGAAACGTCCGTTTGACTGGATGGTAGGGTCACGTCCCGAAGAAAACAACCAGAGATGCGGACAAACAGTAATCCAGGTCTTCAATTCGAAGGCACTTGTAAGACATCATAATCTTTTGTACGCAAAGGCACATTTTACTCTGTCTACCTTCCTTGACGACAAAGTTGAATTCAATAAGGGCGCTGGACCCACTCTGAGCACAAACCTACTTCGTGGTGGGATGTTTGCTTTGAGGTGTTTCAATGTCTTCCTTTGATGATAAATTAATTTAGTTTTATTTTAGAACGTGCATGATCACTTCATGTGCCTTGTGGTTAAATGGAGCATAGACTGCGGTTTTCAGCGTCAGGTTCAGCATTTCGCAACGATGTGGGAGCATAAGCTGTATCGATGCACCCGGCAGAAATTCAAGACCTATTGTGAGGAGTACACGCCCCGGTGTAGAAATCGTCCGGCTCTAGTTTATGCGCAATGAAGCTGCACTGGTGTGCTGACACATCAAATGTGCATGTGATTTTTATCTCAGTTGACATCGCATCTCCTGATGTAACGTAAAAGGTGACGTCATGATGTTTATTTGTGGGTTACCGTTTTAGGAGCCTTGCGACTCGCATGCTAGCGTGCGCTATATGAGTTTTGAGAGCATTGTTGTCTCATTTACTGCAGACATAGCAAAACAACTCAAGGTGGTCGAAAATTGGCTTGAGATCATTGCTTTTTTCGACTAAGTGCAATACCTATGTCTATACGAATCAGCACTTAGTTCCACTGCTGCCCACCAATTTACTGTAAATGTCGCTTTTGATACCAATTCATAAATCATGTCAAGAAAGGATGGTAAATGAGTGGGTTCGAAACATCCTTAAGCAATAATTTTGTCCCACATCGACAAGCATTTTATGCTGTCAAATAATGTGACGTTGCCCAATTTTTATGCAGGTCTAATGGCTGGCCTGTCAAAGTGTCCTTGTGGCAAACGAAAGACATGTTGGCTGTATAATAAGTTAGCAAATACTTTGATTTTCTAGATACCGGTCTTTAGCTGCAATGCATTTCGCGTATCAAACGAGTCACTTAATCACTCAGTCCAACGCACATATCTATGCAGCAGGTAGCTTTCGCAACGCAGATAAATTTGCAATCCACTGCCATCAGGCACCTTGTGTAAGTGCGATGCATTGGCCATTCCTCTACGCACGTCCGCGTCTTCGTTGATGCAGTCTAGCTGTTCCAATCGTTGCATCACTCAGTACTGATGATTGTACATCGCCCACCATTCCTAATGCACCGAAGTCAGCAGTATAAGTTCTGCAATCACGCAAAATTATTGGTGGTTAATATTAACTCAATGGATCATCATGTAGTGGGTTGTAAGTTGCCGAGAATCGCAACATAGACCCCTTGAAAGGGGAGGATTTCGCTGCACAAGCATAGAACAGTCGATGATCATTTCGGTTTCCTAGCATAAATGAATGCACTGTTCCTTGCAATAAACCGGCCACATTGCTGTCATCTCCCAGTGTACTCTACAAAATAGCCTCACGCCCTGCATTTCTACAAAAGGTAAGCAACTTTGCTCCTGACCCTATTATCACGTCGAGACAAGTCATCATGTAGAATACGCTCTAAATGACAGATGGTAGAGCCGCGTCGTTCGACTTTGAAAGAAAAGCTGTCAGAAGTTGTGTTAAGAATGTGAGCTCAGTTAGGTAGACGAATGGTGCTAAAAGGCCAATCATCAGTTTATTTATTTCGGTGTCCCATCCCATCGTCATCACATATCAATGGAGATTATCCTTTATGTAGTTCAAGATCTCTTCGTAACCATGTGCCGTTTGGATCCGTCTGGCCACGCTTTGTGGTTGAGGCCAGACGCATGAGATATTACCTGCTTACTATGAAGCAAATGCGATGTGCTTGAGTTCCACTGCCACTAGTCTTAACAAATGCTTGCATCGATATTCTTCTCCCACTTCTTTTAAAACCACTTGCTTGTTGCATGAATCAGAATTGACGCTCGCCACCACCGGTCTGTGACTTCATAGTTTATAAGTTGCCATCAATCTGCACAGGCACGAAAGTCACGTCAACGTACGAGGTCAGTTCATGTGGTATAACCTCTGTCCATCACTCGTGTCATCGTCGTGTATGCCGATGTGAGTTTGTGGGTTTGGAGTCACATATCAATGGAGATTATTCTTTATGTAGTTCAAGATCTCTTCGTTACCATGTGCCGTTTGGATCCGTCTGGCCACGCTTTGTGGTTGAGGCCAGACGCATGTGATATTACCTGCCTACTATGAAGCAAATGCGATGTGCTTGAGTTCCACTGCCACTAGTCTCAACAAATGCTTGCATCGATATTCTTCTCCCACTTCTTTTAAAACCACTCGCTTGTTGCATGAATCAGAATTGACACTCGCCACCACCGGTCTGTGACTTCATAGTTTATAAGTTTGATGAATATGTAAATGCAGGTGGCAGAGAAGTAAATGTGACGTCAAATGCGCATGGCTCTGTGTTGCCTGGATAGGGAAAGGGCGCATAATATTTGCCTCACAAATAATTGGTTTGGCAGAGAAATCTTGATGATCAGGGATTTGAGACAATCGAACATAAATTCAGTAAAGATCCTCGGTGGAGAATAATGACATTCGATCATTAATAACGGCTTTACCTAATTCTGCTACAGGTGTTAAACTACAAACAAATAACTATTTGTCGTGGATGGTTTTCGAATAAGGACAAATGAATTTATGAGAGCAGGCACCCTTTTCGTTTATGCTGGCCACCTGTGAAGAAAAGTAAACGTCATACCAAAGAGGAGGGATTTGTGTGCGCTTATCCCTGATGCAATTTGCTATCGCCATGCCACCTTCAACAGCGTTGTCGCACACATGGTCGCCATGATGTGGAAATTTACATTGACTCGCATGGATGAATTGAAACCCAAATATGTAAGCAATCTTTTCAACATTTCAGTAGATATTAGCCAAAGTGGCATTCCTCAGAACAGATCTTGTATTTGTATTCTAAGTTCATCACATTTAAGTCCAACGAAGTAGAATGTGCCCAATTTGTTGCACGAACTCAAGGCACCTCGTTCAGTCAGAAGGCGCATGAGGGCTTCATACACCTTGTAAAACACAGACAATCAAACTACTATGAGGGCCAAACATACTGAAATTTACATGAAGCTATCTCTGCATCGTGAAGCAGTTCTGTGTAGACACGGTATTCAGAAATCCTCTCAAATTTAAACGCTTCGACAGCGGAGGTAGCTGGCAGGATAACTAAACCTTTAGCTTATCAGTAGTTTAGCGTCAAAAGTGTCCATCTGTCTTACTCGTATTTGAGAATTAATGGTAAGAAGTGGAGTTTGTTTGCATCTGCGGTAGATTTTCTCGGGACGTGACTGTATCATCGAGCGAATGGGACGTTTTGCAGGGGTGTCGCATGCCAATTTGAATTTCGCACAAATCATTATTTGGTTTGCGAAGCTTTATCATCGCTTTGAAGTGCAGCAAATTGTTGATAGAGAGGCATGGTATAGAATCCAATCTGTTATGGGATGCACAGCACCGGGAAAAGTCGGTGATCAGGTCTACCACGAGGATGGGTGATTGAGAAAGTAAAATACAACTGTTTGGTAAAGATTGGCGTGGGGGAATAGGAGCGAACAAGTGTGTGAGAAAGTTAGGTTACACCCACACACCATCATCCAGTCCTGAATTATGGATTATACGCGGTGAATCTCAGATCCCCATTTCTGATCATATTTGGTGGCATAAAAATCTAAGGTGCCAACGTTCCCACAAAGAATCGCTTCATTCCACCTGTAATGCCTAACATGATGCTTGACTGATTAACTAAAATCTCTCCCTTTTCTTGGAACATGCAACCAGTTGTAGAGGGCACTCTCGATTCTCCACTTTAGGGCTAGTTGGGCGATAAACAAGTTGGGGTTCAGTGATCGAAAAAAGCAGCGTGTGCATTTCGTGTTTTAGGCATCCAAGCAGATGCCACTCAGATAATTTTATCGGTTCAGCTCTACTTTAAGCAGGATGTTCGACTCGTAAGCGTTAAATGGCTGTAAAGAGTACATAATCATTTTGGTGTCATGAATCTATCCTAGTTCTCCATGTACCTTCACTAAACAAGCACACGTCTAATTTAGCTAAAGAAATAAATGTGGAACGGTTTGGAAGCATTAAACCTCCAATGTGTGGGTGCAGAAGCCACCTCGTGTGCCAAGGTCACATGTCTCACAGGCTGATTTGCTTGTGGCACCTCCTTATAAATACACCCTGAGCTGTGACAGCTCCAACTTCTCGTGCTGAAGATGTCCACGCAATGCAGTATCCTCCTCTTCTCCATCACTCTCCTAGCAATTGTCTACAGAGCAGTGGGCAGTAAGATGCATTTTACTACTCGACTCTAATCAGGCTCCACGTATTCGCATGGGAAGTTTCATTCCATTCGCCTGTGATCAGCAGATTTGGAGCATCCTATGCTCCATCTAATTTACAGACTTTTGTGTGTCCACATCACACAAGGTGTGTGAATGCAATGCTAGATGGTAGCAGTATTGTAATCTGGCAGATATTCATGTCAGGCACTAACCACTGCCAAGCTAGCAAGTGAGAATATGATGCGCGACGCCATGTCGGAGGATGACATGTCTCTTCACATGGGGAGAGAATAACGCCACAGGTCTACTTGTATTGCATTCCATTTCATTCTTTAGCGCATTGTGCAAAAGTGTGTGAGTAGGTGAACTGCAAATACAAATCAATGGGCCGTGTCGCATGAGACATCCACCTTCACTTGAGCCTCTCTTTACAACACACACTCATGACGATAGCTAACATTCACTGATGCGTGTGCGCACTGGAAATGTTCAGGTTACTCGCCTCATGTATAAGGCAAATGAGTGGATTCAACCTGCTCGCTACCACTACTGCTACTACTGTCAGTTTGGTATCTGAAAATATTTTACAGTCTCGTTACTCGTCGCACTAAATCGCCCGAAACAACTCTGCCAAAGACAGCGTTTCTTGTTTTATAGAAGCGGAAGTGATACCGTTTTTCCGGCTTCCAAAGAACTTCACTTGGAGTCACGTAGGAGCCCACGAAATCACCCTACGTTGGGATGTCCAATCCTTGGGTGAACACTTTGCCGACCAAATTAAAATTACTGCGTCACCTGACGGCGTCTCAATCAAGAATGAGACCGTAGATTATTTACTTGGAGAAGTAACTCTGGTCGGGTTGGAAGCCAATTCGACATACGAGGTGACTGTTGAGGCAATTAAGGATGGTAGAAGTGTCAAACATTACTTCGATGAAGTCGAAACACCGCCTAGTGTTGAGGCAGAGGTTGAGCAAACAATGCACACCTCCACACCGAGGAATTATGTGTCGACTTACATAGAAGCGGAAGAAAATGTTGTGACAACCAGTGGGCCTGCCTCAACCCCCGCAATCTCTTCGCTCGCATTAGCCTACATGGCTGTGATGCTTGCTTGAGCTCTATCGTAAGTCAGTGAGAATTAGCATCAGTAGCAGCTATGTGTAAACTCGCGACCTATAACTTGCTTTCATCAAGTCATGCTTTTCCCCATAGGTTCTTTCGATGCAGAAAATGCACCGGTGCCATTCGATCGTGCTTGTTTGCCATCATCATGTCATTCCATATTGCTGTTAATGGAAAATCAGAACTATGATGCGCTTATTTCTCCCATCTTTCTATGAGTCTCCCTCTTGCATTGATTCCAATACAGATCACAATGGGAGGTGAAGTAGGGCAAATCCCTTATGCTTCACATTGTCACGCCTTTATTGTTCTACCTTCCTCCTGTAAATCCAATTGAAGGGCCTGTCCTGCTGAATTGACGAGCGTCGTATCTGATCGGGATGCATGGTCGTAGTGCATGGTGAGTGAAGCTTGGAGTTCACTTACACTAGGGGAATTTGTGGATGGGTCCATCTAGACACAACTGTCATGCCCACGTCTAAGGCTAATTGGAAGCAGAACACTTCGCTGCACCAACATGGTATCAGCTGTATGTGCTTGCTCTAGACGCACTTCATTCGAGTTTCACACTACTAGACTTTCAATGTGTCACCTTCAGCAGCACGAGAATATTCGTCATATATGTGTGGATTTCAATCCCTAACAACAAATCCATCTGTTTAACATTGCAGTAGATATTATCCAAGGTGGCACAATTCACGGTAGAGCTTGTACTTGTATCATTTCAACTCCAACGAGGCGCAATATTTCCAAATTTTTTGCGAATCCTAATCATGCTCCTCTACTTTTGTTTCGGCACACTTATTTCCTAGCAAAATTGGACATGTACGTGATTGCTGAAAAAGATTTGATGCTCTCTACAGTTACTCAACTCATACTAGTCTAAACACTTAGCGAAAATTGTCATCGTTATAAGCATTGAAGTAGTTGCAGAATGGCAAGGCTGGCAAGCGGGTTTGATGAAGGGTCTTCACCACATTGAGTAGCAGAGAGGAATACCACAAAACCACCTTGCTTGAGTTACGGAGACGAAGGAACGTGTGCGTGAAAGTTGGATGTGTGCGTACGTAGCAGCAGAGTGGTTAGTGGGAGGTGGCATAGACAGAGCACTTGGTTGACTCTGACCCTATGCTGAGTACTAACACACACAACACAAATCTCTATGTGATGCCAACCAATCAATGGTGTTGTACAAGCATGCTAGACACCAGAGTTTACTGCGATGGTCTCTGCAGGAATGCGGACACTTCACAATTTCACTATGTCATCAAGCATGACCAGAATGTAAGACTTGAGATTCACCAAATGGCTTTCATACTTCTGAACTAGATGATAGTGTATGAGAGCAACATGACTTTCGCGCATACCTAGTTGTTGGCTCGTATTCCTTCACCCCAATCCTAATCAAGCAGTTGCATTTTGCCTTCCTCACTAAATCATTGTCTCATACGTACCTTAGAATTGAGGACCTGGAGTGCCATTTGCTCGCGTCTCTGTTTTTATCCCTGGGACGTTATTTTATCATCCATCAACAAGGACGCATTTAAAGTGTATCTAATCAACTCGAATTTCGCACCACCCTATTATGGGGAGCATAGATTGGGGAGCTCGTAGAATAACAATGATAATAATCTGTATGGTGCAGAATTCAGGCTGTTACGAAACGCGTATCATGGCGATAAGTTGGTGACCTGGTCTTCCCTGGGTCAGTGGGATAGTAAAGAAGATAAAATTAAAAAGTGTCAGCTAACGGTTAAAAATATGGGAAAGACGAATTGAACCTGTGCACCATCGTCTAGCCTTGATCAACGGATGCTACTTGTTGAGTCTCAAGTGCTAAAGTCTGGGCATGCATGATGGTCTGAAACACTTATAGAATGTCTGCTACCCTAAAACGCCTTACTGTATTTCATTTAAAAGAATTTTCCAACAACGCAGCAGCATTCAAGAAGGCTCCACAGCTTGGCTTCTAGCACAATCCCTCCAGATTGGTGGGCATCACATAGTGATGTGTGCTGAGTGTGTTAGTGATCAAAGCAGGGTCAAGGTCAGCCAAATGTGTGAGGCTGTAAAGGGCTCTCTGACTCCGCCACCTCCTATTGACTACTCTGCTGCCATGCAGACACCCACGCACGCACACACGCACTCAAGATTCACAGACGTTTTGTAGTGCCACCAACTGCCAGCCATTCTGGTAAAGGAGATAAAATCGCCTTTAATCCTTCGTCGAAACCAATCAGCTACAATTGCAGTGCTTATTATAGTAATTGTCGGAGCAAATAACTCCGCCTCTCGTACATCGAAGTCTAGTCAAATGCGGGTTGCATTGCCGTTTACTTACTTATAAGCAGGCCTGTGATTGCCTCTTTCATGAAGCAATTTGTCCATGTCGTTTTGTTCGAAGCCACGAAGCATTGTCGCTTAGCGAAGTGAATTATCCCTGATTCACTGCAGATTAGATGCTCAACTACTTAGTTGACTGCCTCAGAGCCAAACAATTCCGAATTGTTATTCAAAGCATTCGACTTGCAGAAGTGGTGAGGTGATGTCGCAATATGAATCATTGGTATGTGATCCGTCGCATTATTACAAAGCGTGCTGCTATGCTCAAACGATCTGGCGCAGGTAAACACCGCCGTCACATGCTAGAGATGGGGTGAAGTCAAAATTCCCAAATTATCCATTGTTACATACTTCAGTTAAAGAGCTTACACAGAAATGCGATTGGTAGTGAGAACGCGTAGGTGGGTGTCACAGGAAATGCTCACACTTCCATGGAATCAGACATCGCACAATAGCTGCACTTATCGTAGAATCTCCTCCACAAATTGCCTGTCACGATGCATACAGTGCGAAAATGTCTAACTGGACCTCTTCTCTAGCGAGTCAAGTCATATGTGTGCAAAGTAGCTCAAAACAGAAGAGCTGAGTTGCCTCTCATTTGAGTGCACTACATGACTTTGCCATTCCACCCGCCTTACACTGCAAATTTTGACCAGGTTGTTGCGTTACACTGCAAGCACTTCCATAACAAATGCTTTTGATGAAATAAAATAGATAAAGTTGACAGGAGATTGTGCAGCTAAACATCAAACTTTGTCGAAATTCGCCTAGGTACACTGAATAAACACGGATTATGAAAGAATTCGAACCAAATAGCGATCTATTTGAATAAGTACCTTGCCTTCGTCAGTTGATTAATCAGAATTTTTCGCATGATATTCTGTTAGATTTACCTTGCAATAGAGGCAAGGCACAAGTCACCATTTCCTGATTTGCGGTTTGGGTCCCCATTTAAAAAAGAAATAACATCGTATTTACCGCAAATGAGACGTGAAAAGCTACAATCAAATTTGGTGAATGAATGCTAGAGAGAAGCCTCGGTGGTGATAATTAGAATCCTTCCTTCCGTCCTCATCACCACGCTTTCACAGCTTTTCTGTTTTAGATCGTGATTAGACCACTGGTCCTATTTTTTGCCAGTGCGTCATTTACACGATGGTAGAACGACAACATGACTCTCACTAGAGACGGACAAAGTTCACAGTTGTGGAGCTATGAGCTGTTGGATTTTCGGACGGACCATCAAAGCCGGCTAATCATTGGTGCAAAACCAAACGGTTAACGAAAAATGCCTCGCTAAACATGTTTACTTCAGGCAGTCCACGTGTCCAACACAACCGTTTGACGCATTGTCGACTGGAGCCGACAAGTGTTTGGTCAATGGGCAGTCCATACCACCAGAAAAAGGCATGTCTGATTTTATTATCATCTGAGTTATTCAGAGCATGTGTGCATCAATTTATATCGCAACGGGTAATTGGATTCGTCTGCTTAACTTCTAGTTCTACTGAGCCTATCATGATGCTAGTTATTAACCGTAATGTTAAACTTCGACTGATGAGACTCCAGTGTAAAATAAAATCACTGCTTGCTCTTCTTAGCAAGGGTGGAAGCCAATTGCAGCTATGTCTGCAGTGATCCTTACGCCCTGTGAGACCAGGTACTTACATACCCCTGTTGATGAGCATTGCTGAGTGAGCCGCATTTTTCAATTTTGCAGCTCACATGCTCCAATACAGCTTCAGGTGGATCAATCTTTGACTAAGTGCTTATCACAAGCATCGATACGGAGCATGACAATTCTTATTGAATACATGAAGACCTGAGTTTGACAGAGTCCGTGGATTTCATGTGAAGTGGTGAGTAGAATGATCGGCGTTAGCGACTGCGACAACTGTGATCATGCATAACAGTTTGTCTATTTCGTTTAATCGAAGCATGCTAATCACCGACACAAGTGGCTGGTCGTTTTGTATCACGAAAGTCAGCCTGAACGGGTGATGATCCATAAAGTCTGCACAATAAAAACCCAAACTTTGGCTTTGAAAACGTCGTATGAGGTGGCAAGGAGCAAAGCCAGTTTATCTGTTTCATTATCAGCCACGTCACCCTCGGACAGAAGCAGATTTCACTAAATTTTACTGGAACTGTCCAAAAATATGCTCGAATTTAATGGGTACACAATTTAGGAAGATGCAAGCATTGTCGTGTCAGATTCTGCCTCGTCTCAAGTACCCGCATGTTTTGAAAAATAATGTCTCTCAATTCGCAAGGATGTCGTTTAATAAATCAACTGAATGATAACAAATTTTGCGAGTTAAGTTGTTTTACGGAACCGTCATATTAAGTGGTGCCCTAATTGGGCCCATTCCAACTCTCAGGAATTGCGCACAACCTCACTATCTGTGATGCGGTAGACGAACGTCATGGTCGGAGACCTGCAACTGGGAGACTACGTGTACTGCCGATTATGATTATGACAAAGACGCATGTAGTCATGATTCACTTGTTTGTTTCTTTAAGTTTATAATACGTGTTTTCGATTTTGCACATATTCTTCATTAATCTTGGACAACTCTCAGTAAGCTTCTTTCACATCTTACCATAGTTGTGTTATTTTATCACCACCACTTTAGAACAGATAATAACTTGCCTACGCGCTTATAAGTTCTGTATTGTGCTGCCTGATTTTGCGTTGCATTCGCGTTTGAGCCGTGTATCCTGCTACCATCTTTAAGCAAGCAGCAAATCTAAAAGGCGGAAAGAAATTACTGCGATCTACACGAAACTGTACTCTTTCCCTCTCCTGATTTCATCCAGCAAATTTTCATAAGTTATTGTCGCTTTAGCCAGCATGCGGCGAGTTGGACTTCCATGCAGCAACAGCCTGACCGTCGAGACAAGGGTCAGACGATCAGCCGATTATCCTGTCAGCCGGCTGGATAGTCAGGATGCCAGACAAACATCCGTGTAAGCAAGCCAGTGGGCAGTAATTCAGCCGAGAACGGTTGATTACAATCGCTAAACAAACTGAAACGCTTTATGTTGCTGCACATCCCACTGAAATACTTATTTAAAGATTAATTTGTGGGTGTCTAAACAAACTACATGGAAGAATAATTTGTAGCCACCATTCTGATGGTGACGAGAAATGCAAACAAATTGCACAAGCTTAGAGCACTGGATGTGAGTTTTCAATAATAAATTTAACTAGCATGTACCAAGCAACTCGGCGCCTCGTCGAAGTAAAACCAAGCAGATAATTCTTTCTTTGCGTTTCGGGATAAATTTATGAGCATATTTTTCTAACAACCAAGACATTGCTCATTATGCTTACAAACGAATGATACCAGACATGACTTCCTCCTGATGACAGGGACTACCCCGAAATGCACCACTCAATGCGCATTTGCCACTTATACTCGCATGATGACCACTGGTTTTGCATCAGAAGCAACTGCAGCCAGCATCACAATGACTGTGCAGGTAGGCACTTTTCATGCAATCACTGTCTATGCTTACCGGAAATACCTGTTCAAAATCATATTACACGCTCAAACGACCAATGTGTTCCTTTAAAATTGATTCCTATAATTCGCATTTAGGAATTGCATGAGAACCGTCCTACATCAGTTCACTTACCGGTTGTCCACGACACCTGAAATGCATTATCCCTGCTGGAACTGACAGATCACCAACATCCTTAGATGCCCACAACACTAGGCTTTTCCGTTTTTACTGGAAAGTATGCATTCCTGTTTACACAACCGAAAAATGGGAGCAGTGAAAAGAGGGGCAAATAAGAACATGAAAGGATTGGAAAGTGCAAGTGCCGGAGGAAAGGGATGCCCATTTAACACGTGAAGTATTGCAGGGTAGCAATTATCCCCTACACGACCTGTCTGTGTGTCATGGGAGATGGCCATTACACACCAACACAAATTTTCATTCATTCACCAAGCTTGACTCTGCACCTTCTCTTCTGTTTTTTGTCACGAATATAATGTTAGCTTCTCCTAACTACTGTTGTAATGGTAGGCCCCTAGCGTGTGAACAATGGCTGGCTAAAGAAATGCGCAATCGTGTTTCTGCGTTTAAGAACCGCAAGCAGCAGAAGCTCAGTAGCTTACAATAACCAACACTGTGGGACTTAAGCAAAATAAAGTAGTAAATATGCTTTCAAATGAGCAAGAACAAGTGTCGGTTGCCTCTCCTCAACTGTTAAAATAAACGTTCAACATCGCAGTACAGTTGTCATTTCACATTCTTAACCCATTTTTGGTTTCAGACTGCTGAATATGGTGAACTACTGATCGTCTCGCAACGGTGAGCACTTCAATGGCATAATTTCGGCGAGAATTTAACGACTACAAATGATATTTCCTTCTTCTCTTCCTCCACCTCCTCATTCTCGCGACAAACGGTGGTTTTCTGTCTTAGGAATCGGTTGGACTGAGAATTTTGAGCAGGCAACTTAGCATCAACTTGCATTTATTTTGAAGTGAACTCTCACATCCGGTGTGACTTACACCAAATATCACCAGAATTGATGCCAATGGTGTGAAAAAATTTATGTGGCATTAAAACGTGCAGCCAGCAATTCTACTTCGTGGCAGTCAAATATGAGATTCGAACCCTTACAACTTTATCAACTGACTCGATTCTTAATAAAGCGCATGTAAAATAAAAGAAGACAGGGCACAATAAAAACAATGTAAATGTAAAGATCAATTGGTAAACATGTCCAGAAGCCAGCGCGATTGGTCATAGCATCCGTGTACTCAAACGTATTCTAGACATGCCTGACTGCCCAAAGATCACTTTCTTGAGGAAGCCAGCAACTCCAGATAACGTTTCTGCTTCCGCCATTCGCAATTATCTATCATCGAGGGATATTTTTGTACAGCATATGTAGTCGCTGCTTGGTTTGTTCTCTTTAAGGTGCATGGTATCCCCCTTGTGCCACCCCCTGCACTGGTAATCTGCCAGCCTGGCATCACCTATGTATTTTGTGCTTGTCCTCTTACTCCCACCAGCACAGGCACAGCACACAAAAATGACTGTGGTTAAGTCTCTGTCTAGTCATTAATTTCTCGACTAGGGAATGTCACTAATAAGTATGTGTAACTAGAACGACCAAGAAAACACAGCTGCATCACTAAGTCCACGTGGATACGACCTGAAGAGAGTTAACAAGGTGAAAAGTTAAATAATAAAATTTCGAATCTTTTAAAATTAACCAAGTTTGTTTTCACTAAAACAGCAGTTAAGCGTTGTGCTACAAAGTAGTTTTTTGTGTGCGTCAATGGCCTAAGTCCCATGGCCATTCCAACTAAATATTTAGGGTCCAAATACTTCACGGCGAATGGACTTGTGGAACAATGTGCATCCGTTAACAAACAAACAGTAGTTTGTGCGCACGTCTGTTACTAGGTTGATGGAGAGGAGATACCGACGAGCGGATGATGGTGACGCTCTCAGCGTAAGAGCTGAAGTAGATTGCATGCCATTGCACGTGGCGATTACAGAAGTGGAGGTAGACCTTCCAATTGTGGTCACTGCAGCAATAGAGATGGATCACCAAGTGTTAGCGGCAGTCGAGTTCGAGAAAGCTTTCCCTTACAAATGAAAATTCGACCCATTTAGTTTATGCTTACTTATTCGGAACCAAGTATACGGCTCTGAGGAAAATGTGGGCAAACAGTACATACTACAAACGGATTGCTGACTAGTATGATGATAGTGGTCGTGTGCGAGGCTATAAACTAAGCTGCAATCATGAAAATTCAGCGATTGCTAATGAGCGTTCGCAGACGTGCTGAAGCTGACCAAGTGGCTCAGACACCGCTATTCGATCGTTGGAGTCACATACACACACACACACACATCAATCCAGGCTCTCGAATTTCTCCGATAATTATGCGTTTGTGGAAGCCATGGGGCATGGATCACTCACCCACATACAAGGACCGGGTAGCATCACCATATTCCCTTATTAACGTTATAGCCGCCAAAAACCTAGTCCTCTTACTTTAAAATATTCACATTATGCTGCTTTGTAAACCATCTTGAAAAGCATTTTCTGTCGCCCTTTTGTTATACAAGTGCATGATGTTTAAACCTGTTCGTAAAACTCACCGTTTGAGGACAGACAGCAATCATAGCAATTGGAGGCATTGAATGAAAGACCAATGGTTGCGCTAGTAACTAACAACAAATGATTCACGCATGTGACATTGCAATGTTTCTCCATCGTGGTAATCGAATGTAAAAGCAGAGCTCAAGACAGGAATGCACTATAGCAAACAGTTTGATTTTTAAAGAGAAGTATGGAGAGTGAAGGAAGACTGTACACAATAGAAATACATGTAGTAACAAAGATCATCAGTTGATCACGTTTAAAAATTAACGTGAACTTTCAAACCAGTGGATATCACGAAAGCACAAATGCACCGGTGAACTCAAACGCCTCCTGGGCATGTGTGGCTGCCTAAAGAACATTATCTTATGTTAGCATGCGAACCCCAGAGAAGCTCTCTGCTTCTGCTTCACACAAGTGTCCACCCTCGGAGAAACCCTTCGCACGTCCCAACACGTTGCACTCAAGTTCTTTCCCTTTCGAAGGCACTGAGGAAAGCCTTATGCCACCTCCATCGCCCCACATTTGTCAGCCTGTTAACACTAACGCATCTTGCACATTTACCCTTACTCGTATCAGAACCGATATGACACATAGAGGCTAAATCTACCGGCAAACTTTAGATTGGAAAACACACAAGACTTATAGGTTAATTGCAAGTCGCATTGGCCTACGGGAAAACACCTCTTGTCTACCCCACGATCATGCGAACACCGGCATTCGAGGCAACTTGCCACGAGGATGTTGAGATTTTAAACATATCGATGCACGAACCTGGGGGCATCAAAGAAGATTTCGGTGTCTTCGAGGTTTGGAGAAAAATAGGCGGTTTCGACTCTCAAAATCCATGGAAATCTAGGGTCAACCTCACTGCTAGAGGGAACATAAAAATGGATGAAGTGAAGCCATTAATGGAAGATACGGTCCAAGCGCTCGAACTCGTGCTGCCTGACAGTTTCAGCAAGATGGCAAATCCTTTGGTATTTGAAAGAGCGGAAGCAGGTCTGTCCCCTCCTCACTCACCACCTCTCTACTCATGTGCAATCAGCAACAGTTAAATGGTCATTGTGCTCCGAGCCCAACTTTTACATTTATAGCCATTTACATTCACAAATACTCTCACTCCTTCCCGTACTGTAAGACTTAGTGTTTCTCGGAATGTGGAACTTGAAGCAATCGACCCTTACACGGTGCAAGCAACATGCAGGTTGAATGCCATATTGCAGCAAAGAGTTCATCTCTCCTCAAGAAATATCCATCACTTCACCGATTTAAAGCCGATGCAGACCATCGCCGTCGCTATTGGTGTGTAAATTCAGCTTGAGCCTTCCGTACAACTGGACTGAGCTGGGATTCGCAGTGCTTTCGTGAAGGCAACTATACCACCACTAACCCAAGGCTGTGCCATGACTTGAAAACAAATATGGTAAGGAGAATTATAAACCAATTGGATTGTGGAAAATGTTAGCTAATTATCATATCTGCGGACCATAAACACAGGTGTGGATGCCCTAGTCTATGCACGGCTCATTTACTGTTAAAAGCATGTGAATACCGAGGTTTGAAGCAACAAAATCATGGAGACATTTGGAATTGCATATTTTGATTCACAACCCTGAGGATGCCAATTGGGGGCCATCGGACTCATGAATTGTCCGGCATTTCGCGGCCAGCCTTAATGCTACTGCACAGGAAAACCAAATGGCACGACTTCATCAACTACTTGATTATTTTGATCACAGGGTGGAGATCGAGACCGATTGGTTTACACCATAACAAACATGTTTGTACATGGTTTACAATGCCATTGGGATTTTCAATGTTTCTTCTTGCTATTCATTGCCATAAAATCAACTGCAAGCAGCCAATCAGATGCAGCTAATTTGGTGGTTAAAATATTCCGTGAATCAAGGTCAAAAATTAGGTTTTGTCTACGTATCAAAAGTTACCATATGAGAAAGGCCTTGATTTGAATGGAAATTACAGAAAGAGCTGCCTTTCATAGGTAATTACTCAGGATGACTGAAACTACCGAAAATAAAATTTCTGCATCTTTACTCATGAAAACTAAGAAAACTGATACCACTCCTGTAGTCACTGGAACAAAGAGATTTGCCTCATTCCCTTAAATCATCACGATTGACGGTGCTACTCTAACCTCTGTAATAACAAAAACATCGCACGGCCCACTGCCACAGTCGTGGTGATTTTCCTACTGCTAAGCTCATACCAGCATTCCAACCAACGCATTGTGCGAATGCATAGGTGACCTCTGGTGGCATTCCTAGTGAACACCCTTTGCATATGGAAAACAAAAACAATGGAGCGAGCAGAAATTAATTACGTTAGGATGTCTGTGTATTCACAGTTCCATGCACAGTTCCATTCAATTCCGCCATTAATCCTTGCCTAATAACTTGCACACAGAGGATGAGGTGATAATTGCCGTTGCGTACCACACAAAATGAATAAGTCGTGGAGAACTATTCTCTGCAAATGGTGTCATTTATTGTACTTCGCGCTCAGCTTGACGTCGCTCGTTGGGACCTAATTGGGGTGAATATGCTGCCAAAGCCGATGGTGGGGCTGCGATTGGTGCGCCAGTATTTCTCACGTGGCCTAAATCTTATTTCTTTTGACTTGCTGCCACTGATTAGCCGATTCCACAATCAGTTTGGTGTTCGTTCCTTCCTTTTTTGAGAAACCAGCAGTCACACAGATGTGGGCGGAGTTAATATCCACTGTCTTACCTAGGTACGCCATCACACTTCGTGATGCCGAGGCTCAATTAACAGTGGCCAACAACATTTGCAATTCCTACAGTATTTATCTTTATGTTGGGGTTCGTCAACACGCATGTAGTGGTGGTGGCAACAACAACGAAACCGCATATTTTTTGCACAACCATGACATCAATTCTGGTGATATTTGACTTTAGTCACACCGATATGCGAGTTCACTTCAAAAAAATGCATGCTGATGCAGAATTGCCTGCTCAAGATTCTCAGTCCAACCGAATCCTTTAACAGATGACCAACGTTTGTCGCGGAAACAAGGAGGTGGAGGAGGAGGAGGAGAAGGAGGAAATGTTGTATATAATCTCTTAATTCTCGCAGAAATTGTACCATTTGAAATGCTGGTGGTTGTGAGACGGTCAATAGTTCACCACGTTCAGAAGTCTGAAACCAAAAATGGGTTGAGAATGTGAAGTGACAATTTTACTGCGATGTTGAACGTTTATTTTAACAGTTGAGGAGAGGCAACCGACACTTGTTCTACTACTTTATTTTGCTTAATTCCCACAGTGTTGGTTATTGTAAGCTACTGAGCTTCTGCTGCTTGCGGTTCTTAAACGCAGAAACACGATTGCGCATTTCTTTAGCCAGCCATTGTTCACACGCTAGGGGCCTACCATTACAACAGTAGTTAGGAGAAGCTAACATTATATTCGTGACAAAAAACAGAAGAGAAGGTGCAGAGTCAAGCTTGGTGAATGAATGAAGATTTGTGTTGGTGCGTAATGGCCATCTCCCATGACACACAGACAGGTCGTGTAGGGGATAATTGCTACCCTGCAATACTTCACGTGTTAAATGGGCATCCCTTTCCTCCGGCACTTGCACTTTCCAATCCTTTCATGTTCTTATTTGCCCCTCTTTTCACTGCTCCCATTTTTCGGTTGTGTAAACAGGAATGCATACTTTCCAGTAAAAACGGAAAAGCCTAGTGTTGTGGGCATCTAAGGATGTTGGTGATCTGTCAGTTCCAGCAGGGATAATGCATTTCAGGTGTCGTGGACAACCGGTAAGTGAACTGATGTAGGACGGTTCTCATGCAATTCCTAAATGCGAATTATAGGAATCAATTTTAAAGGAACACATTGATCGTTTGAGCGTGTAATATGATTTTGAACAGGTATTTCCGGTAAGCATAGACAGTGATTGCATGAAAAGTGCCTACCTGCACAGTCATTGTGATGCTGGCTGCAGTTGCTTCTGATGCAAAACCAGTGGTCATCATGCGAGTATAAGTGGCAAATGCGCATTGAGTGGTGCATTTTGTGGTAGTCCCTGTCATCAGGAGGAAGTCATGTCTGGTATCATTCGTTTGTAAGCATAATGAGCAATGTCTTGGTTGTTAGAAAAATATGCTCATAAATTTATCCCGAAACGCAAAGAAAGAATTATCTGCTTGGTTTTACTTCGACGAGGCGCCGAGTTGCTTGGTACATGCTAGTTAAATTTATTATTGAAAACTCACATCCAGTGCTCTAAGCTTGTGCAATTTGTTTGCATTTCTCGTCACCATCAGAATGGTGGCTACAAATTATTCTTCCATGTAGTTTGTTTAGACACCCACAAATTAATCTTTAAATAAGTATTTCAGTGGGATGTGCAGCAACATAAAGCGTTTCAGTTTGTTTAGCGATTGTAATCAACCGTTCTCGGCTGAATTACTGCCCACTGGCTTGCTTACACGGATGTTTGTCTGGCATCCTGACTATCCAGCCGGCTGACAGGATAATCGGCTGATCGTCTGACCCTTGTCTCGACGGTCAGGCTGTTGCTGCATGGAAGTCCAACTCGCCGCATGCTGGCTAAAGCGACAATAACTTATGAAAATTTGCTGGATGAAATCAGGAGAGGGAAAGAGTACAGTTTCGTGTAGATCGCAGTAATTTCTTTCCGCCTTTTAGATTTGCTGCTTGCTTAAAGATGGTAGCAGGATACACGGCTCAAACGCGAATGCAACGCAAAATCAGGCAGCGCAATACAGAACTTATAAGCGCGTAGGCAAGTTATTATCTGTTCTAAAGTGGTGGTGATAAAATAACACAACTATGGTAAGATGTGAAAGAAGCTTACTGAGAGTTGTCCAAGATTAATGAAGAATATGTGCAAAATCGAAAACACGTATTATAAACTTAAAGAAACAAACAAGTGAATCATGACTACATGCGTCTTTGTCATAATCATAATCGGCAGTACACGTAGTCTCCCAGTTGCAGGTCTCCGACCATGACGTTCGTCTACCGCATCACAGATAGTGAGGTTGTGCGCAATTCCTGAGAGTTGGAATGGGCCCAATTAGGGCACCACTTAATATGACGGTTCCGTAAAACAACTTAACTCGCAAAATTTGTTATCATTCAGTTGATTTATTAAACGACATCCTTGCGAATTGAGAGACATTATTTTTCAAAACATGCGGGTACTTGAGACGAGGCAGAATCTGACACGACAATGCTTGCATCTTCCTAAATTGTGTACCCATTAAATTCGAGCATATTTTTGGACAGTTCCAGTAAAATTTAGTGAAATCTGCTTCTGTCCGAGGGTGACGTGGCTGATAATGAATCAGATAAACTGGCTTTGCTCCTTGCCACCTCATACGACGTTTTCAAAGCCAAAGTTTGGGTTTTTATTGTGCAGACTTTATGGATCATCACCCGTTCAGGCTGACTTTCGTGATACAAAACGACCAGCCACTTGTGTCGGTGATTAGCATGCTTCGATTAAACGAAATAGACAAACTGTTATGCATGATCACAGTTGTCGCAGTCGCTAACGCCGATCATTCTACTCACCACTTCACATGAAATCCACGGACTCTGTCAAACTCAGGTCTTCATGTATTCAAAAAGAATTGTCATGCTCCTTATCGATGCTTGTGATAAGCACTTAGTCAAAGATTGATCCACCTGAAGCTGTATTGGAGCATGTGAGCTGCAAAATTGAAAAATGCGGCTCACTCAGCAATGCTCATCAACAGGGGTATGTAAGTGCCTGGTCTCACAGGGCGTAAGGGTCACTGCAGACATAGCTGGAATTGGCTTCCACCCTTGCTAAGAAGAGCAAGCAGTGATTTTATTTTACACTGGAGTCTCGTCTGTCGAAGTTTAACATTACGGTTAATAACTAGCATCATGATAGGTTCGGTTGAACTAGAAGTTAAGCAGACGAATCCAATTACCCGTTGCGATATAAATTGATGCACACATGCTCTGAATAACTCAGATGATAATAAAATCAGACATGCCTTTTTCTGGTGGTATGGACTGCCCATTGACCAAACACTTGTCGGCTCCAGTCGACAATGCGTCAAACGGTTGTGTTGGACACGTGGACTGCCTGAAGTAAACATGTTTAGCGAGGCATTTTTCGTTAACCGTTTGGTTTTGCACCAATGATTAGCCGGCTTTGATGGTCCGTCTGAAAATCCAACAGCTCATAGCTCCACAACTGTGAACTTTGTCCGTCTCTAGTGAGAGTCATGTTGTCGTTCTACCATCGTGTAAATGACGCACTGGCAAAAAATAGGACCAGTGGTCTAATCACGATCTAAAACAGAAAAGCTGTGAAAGCGCGGTGATGAGGACGGAAGGAAGGATTCTAATTATCACCACCGAGGCTTCTCTCTAGCATTCATTCACCAAATTTGATTGTAGCTTTTCACGTCTCATTTGCGGTAAATACGATGTTATTTCTTTTTTAAATGGGGACCCAAACCGCAAATCAGGAAATGGTGACTTGTGCCTTGCCTCTATTGCAAGGTAAATCTAACAGAATATCATGCGAAAAATTCTGATTAATCAACTGACGAAGGCAAGGTACTTATTCAAATAGATCGCTATTTGGTTCGAATTCTTTCATAATCCGTGTTTATTCAGTGTACCTAGGCGAATTTCGACAAAGTTTGATGTTTAGCTGCACAATCTCCTGTCAACTTTATCTATTTTATTTCATCAAAAGCATTTGTTATGGAAGTGCTTGCAGTGTAACGCAACAACCTGGTCAAAATTTGCAGTGTAAGGCGGGTGGAATGGCAAAGTCATGTAGTGCACTCAAATGAGAGGCAACTCAGCTCTTCTGTTTTGAGCTACTTTGCACACATATGACTTGACTCGCTAGAGAAGAGGTCCAGTTAGACATTTTCGCACTGTATGCATCGTGACAGGCAATTTGTGGAGGAGATTCTACGATAAGTGCAGCTATTGTGCGATGTCTGATTCCATGGAAGTGTGAGCATTTCCTGTGACACCCACCTACGCGTTCTCACTACCAATCGCATTTCTGTGTAAGCTCTTTAACTGAAGTATGTAACAATGGATAATTTGGGAATTTTGACTTCACCCCATCTCTAGCATGTGACGGCGGTGTTTACCTGCGCCAGATCGTTTGAGCATAGCAGCACGCTTTGTAATAATGCGGCGGATCACATGCCAATGATTCATATTGCGACATCACCTCACCACTTCTGCAAGTCGAATGCCTTGAATAACAATTCGGAATTGTTTGGCTCTGAGGCAGTCAACTAAGTAGTTGAGCATCTAATCTGCAGTGAATCAGGGATAATTCACTTCGCTAAGCGACAATGCTTCGTGGCTTCGAACAAAACGACATGGACAAATTGCTTCATGAAAGAGGCAATCACAGGCCTGCTTATAAGTAAGTAAACGGCAATGCAACCCGCATTTGACTAGACTTCGATGTACGAGAGGCGGAGTTATTTGCTCCGACAATTACTATAATAAGCACTGCAATTGTAGCTGATTGGTTTCGACGAAGGATTAAAGGCGATTTTATCTCCTTTACCAGAATGGCTGGCAGTTGGTGGCACTACAAAACGTCTGTGAATCTTGAGTGCGTGTGTGCGTGCGTGGGTGTCTGCATGGCAGCAGAGTAGTCAATAGGAGGTGGCGGAGTCAGAGAGCCCTTTACAGCCTCACACATTTGGCTGACCTTGACCCTGCTTTGATCACTAACACACTCAGCACACATCACTATGTGATGCCCACCAATCTGGAGGGATTGTGCTAGAAGCCAAGCTGTAGAGCCTTCTTGAATGCTGCTGCGTTGTTGGAAAATTCTTTTAAATGAAATACAGTAAGGCGTTTTAGGGTAGCAGGCATTCTATAAGTGTTTCAGACCATCATGCATGCCCAGACTTTAGCACTTGAGACTCAACAAGTAGCATCCGTTGATCAAGGCTAGACGATGGTGCATAGGTTCAATTCGTCTTTCCCATATTTTTAACCGTTAGCTGACACTTTTTAATTTTATCTTCTTTACTATCCCACTGACCCAGGGAAGACCAGGTCACCAACTTATCGCCATGATACGCGTTTCGTAACAGCCTGAATTCTGCACCATACAGATTATTATCATTGTTATTCTACGAGCTCCCCAATCTATGCTCCCCATAATAGGGTGGTGCGAAATTCGAGTTGATTAGATACACTTTAAATACGTCCTTGTTGATGGATGATAAAATAACGTCCCAGGGATAAAAACAGAGACGCGAGCAAATGGCACTCCAGGTCCTCAATTCTAAGGTACGTATGAGACAATGATTTAGTGAGGAAGGCAAAATGCAACTGCTTGATTAGGATTGGGGTGAAGGAATACGAGCCAACAACTAGGTATGCGCGAAAGTCATGTTGCTCTCATACACTATCATCTAGTTCAGAAGTATGAAAGCCATTTGGTGAATCTCAAGTCTTACATTCTGGTCATGCTTGATGACATAGTGAAATTGTGAAGTGTCCGCATTCCTGCAGAGACCATCGCAGTAAACTCTGGTGTCTAGCATGCTTGTACAACACCATTGATTGGTTGGCATCACATAGAGATTTGTGTTGTGTGTGTTAGTACTCAGCATAGGGTCAGAGTCAACCAAGTGCTCTGTCTATGCCACCTCCCACTAACCACTCTGCTGCTACGTACGCACACATCCAACTTTCACGCACACGTTCCTTCGTCTCCGTAACTCAAGCAAGGTGGTTTTGTGGTATTCCTCTCTGCTACTCAATGTGGTGAAGACCCTTCATCAAACCCGCTTGCCAGCCTTGCCATTCTGCAACTACTTCAATGCTTATAACGATGACAATTTTCGCTAAGTGTTTAGACTAGTATGAGTTGAGTAACTGTAGAGAGCATCAAATCTTTTTCAGCAATCACGTACATGTCCAATTTTGCTAGGAAATAAGTGTGCCGAAACAAAAGTAGAGGAGCATGATTAGGATTCGCAAAAAAATTTGGAAATATTGCGCCTCGTTGGAGTTGAAATGATACAAGTACAAGCTCTACCGTGAATTGTGCCACCTTGGATAATATCTACTGCAATGTTAAACAGATGGATTTGTTGTTAGGGATTGAAATCCACACATATATGACGAATATTCTCGTGCTGCTGAAGGTGACACATTGAAAGTCTAGTAGCGTGAAACTCGAATGAAGTGCGTCTAGAGCAAGCACATACAGCTGATACCATGTTGGTGCAGCGAAGTGTTCTGCTTCCAATTAGCCTTAGACGTGGGCATGACAGTTGTGTCTAGATGGACCCATCCACAAATTCCCCTAGTGTAAGTGAACTCCAAGCTTCACTCACCATGCACTACGACCATGCATCCCGATCAGATACGACGCTCGTCAATTCAGCAGGACAGGCCCTTCAATTGGATTTACAGGAGGAAGGTAGAACAATAAAGGCGTGACAATGTGAAGCATAAGGGATTTGCCCTACTTCACCTCCCATTGTGATCTGTATTGGAATCAATGCAAGAGGGAGACTCATAGAAAGATGGGAGAAATAAGCGCATCATGGTTCTGATTTTCCGTTAACAGCAATATGGAATGACATGATGATGGCAAACAAGCACGATCGAATGGCACCGGTGCATTTTCTGCATCGAAAGAACCTATGGGGAAAAGCATGACTTGATGAAAGCAAGTTATAGGTCGCGAGTTTATACATAGCTGCTACTGATGCTAATTTTCACTGACTTACGATAGAGCTCAAGCAAGCATCACAGCCATGTAGGCTAATGCGAGCGAAGAGATTACGGGGGTTGAGGCAGACCCACTGGTTGTCACAACATTTTCTTCCGCTTCTATGTAAGTCGACACATAATTCCTCGGTGTGGAGGTGTGCATTGTTTGCTCAACCTCTGCCTCAACACTGGGCGGTGTTTCGACTTCATCGAAGTAATGTTTGACACTTCTACCATCCTTAATTGCCTCAACAGTCACCTCGTATGTCAAATTGGCTTCCAACCCGACCAGAGTTACTTCTCCAAGTAAATAATCTACGGTCTCATTCTTGATTGAGACGCCGTCAGGTGACGCAGTAATTTTAATTTGGTCGGCAAAGTGTTCACCCAAGGATTGGACATCCCAACGCAGGGTGATTTCGTGGGCTCCTACGTGACTCCAAGTGAAGTTCTTTGGAAGCCGGAAAAACGGTATCACTTCCGCTTCTATAAAACAAGAAAGGCTGTCTTTGGCAGAGTTGTATCGGGCGATTTAGTGCGACGAGTAACGAGACTGTAAAATATTTTCAGATACCAAACTGACAGTAGTAGCAGTAGTGGTAGCGAGCAGGTTGAATCCACTCATTTGCCTTATACATGAGGCGAGTAACCTGAACATTTCCAGTGCGCACACGCATCAGTGAATGTTAGCTATCGTCATGAGTGTGTGTTGTAAAGAGAGGCTCAAGTGAAGGTGGATGTCTCATGCGACACGGCCCATTGATTTGTATTTGCAGTTCACCTACTCACACACTTTTGCACAATGCGCTAAAGAATGAAATGGAATGCAATACAAGTAGACCTGTGGCGTTATTCTCTCCCCATGTGAAGAGACATGTCATCCTCCGACATGGCGTCGCGCATCACATTCTCACTTGCTAGCTTGGCAGTGGTTAGTGCCTGACATGAATATCTGCCAGATTACAATACTGCTACCATCTAGCATTGCATTCACACACCTTGTGTGATGTGGACGCACAAAAGTCTGTAAATAGATGGAGCATAGGATGCTCCAAATCTGCTGATCACAGGCGAATGGAATGAAACTTCCCATGTGAATACGTGGAGCCTGATTAGAGTCGAGTAGTAAAATGCATCTTACCGCCCACTGCTCTGTAGACAATTGCTAGGAGAGTGATGGAGAAGAGGAGGATACTGCATTGCGTGGACATCTTCAGCACGAGAAGTTGGAGCTGTCACAGCTCAGGGTGTATTTATAAGGAGGTGCCACAAGCAAATCAGCCTATGAGACATGTGACCTTGGCACACGAGGTGGCTTCTGCACCCACACATTGGAGGTTTAATGCTTCCAAACCGTTCCACATTTATTTCTTTAGCTAAATTAGACGTGTGCTTGTTTAGTGAAGGTACATGGAGAACTAGGATAGATTCATCACACCAAAATGATTATGTACTCTTTACAGCCATTTAACGCTTACGAGTCGAACATCCTGCTTAAAGTAGAGCTGAACCGATAAAATTATCTGAGTGGCATCTGCTTGGATGCCTAAAACACGAAATGCACACGCTGCTTTTTTCGATCACTGAACCCCAACTTGTTTATCGCCCAACTAGCCCTAAAGTGAAGAATCGAGAGTGCCCTCTACAACTGGTTGCATGTTCCAAGAAAAGGGAGAGATTTTAGTCAATCAGTCAAGCATCATGTTAGGCATTACAGGTGGAGTGGAATGGCAAAGTTAGCAAGCGGGCTTGACAAAGGATTTAAAGCAAGTTGGTCTGTTTTGCCAGATTGGTTGGCAGATAGAAATGCCACGAAGCCGCCTTACTTGAGTGATGGAGATGGAGGAGCGTGTGCGTGGCTGCGTAGCAGCAGGGTGGCCAATGAGAGGTGGCGGAGACAGAGCATTTGGTTGACTTGACCCTATGTTAATCACTAACGCACTCAGCACACGTCTCTATGTGATGCCTGCCCATCAGGAGTGTTAAGACCCAGAATTGTCTGCGATGCTGTCACGATGATGGCGTCTTACTAAAGGTGGAATGAAGCGATTCTTTGTGGGAACGTTGGCACCTTAGATTTTCATGCCACCAAATATGACCAGAAATGGGGATCTGAGATTCACCGCGTATAATCCATAATTCAGGACTGGATGATGGTGTGTGGGTGTAACCTAACTTTCTCACACACTTACTTGTTCGCTCCTATTCCCCCACGCCAATCTTTACCAAACAGTTGTATTTTACTTTCTCAATCACCCATCCTCGTGGTAGACCTGATCACCGACTTTTCCCGGTGCTGTGCATCCCATAACAGATTGGATTCTATACCATGCCTCTCTATCAACAATTTGCTGCACTTCAAAGCGATGATTAAGCTTCGCAAACCAAATAATGAGTTGTGCGAAATTCAAATTGGCATGCGACACCCCTGCAAAACGTCCCATTCGCTCGATGATACAGTCACGTCCCGAGAAAATCTACCGCAGATGCAAACAAACTCCACTTCTTACCATTAATTCTCAAATACGAGTAAGACAGATGGACACTTTTGACGCTAAACTACTGATAAGCTAAAGGTTTAGTTATCCTGCCAGCTACCTCCGCTGTCGAAGCGTTTAAATTTGAGAGGATTTCTGAATACCGTGTCTACACAGAACTGCTTCACGATGCAGAGATAGCTTCATGTAAATTTCAGTATGTTTGGCCCTCATAGTAGTTTGATTGTCTGTGTTTTACAAGGTGTATGAAGCCCTCATGCGCCTTCTGACTGAACGAGGTGCCTTGAGTTTGTGCAACAAATTGGGGACATTCTACTTCGTTGGACTTAAATGTGATGAACTTAGAATACAAATACAAGATCTGTTCTGAGGAATGCCACTTTGGATAATATCTACTGAAATGTTGAAAAGATTGCTTACATTTTTGGGATTCAATTCATCCATGCGAGCCAATGTAAATTTCCACATCATGGCGACCATGTGTGCGACAACGCTGTTGAAGGTGGCATGGCGATAGTAAATTGCATCAGGGATAAGCGCACACAAATCCCTCCTCTTTGGTATGACGTTTACTTTTCTTCACAGGTGGCCAGCATAAACGAAAAGGGTGCCTGCTCTCATAAATTCATTTGTCCTTATTCGAAAACCATCCACGACAAATAGTTATTTGTTTGTAGTTTAACACCTGTAGCAGAATTAGGTAAAGCCGTTATTAATGATCGAATGTCATTATTCTCCACCGAGGATCTTTACTGAATTTATGTTCGATTGTCTCAAATTCCTGATCATCAAGATTTCTCTGTCAAACCAATTATTTGTGAGGCAAGTATTATGCGCCCTTTCCCTATCCAGGCAACACAGAGCCATACGCATTTGACGTCACATTTACTTCTCTGCCACCTGCATTTACATGTTCATCAAACTTATAAACTATGAAGTCACAGACCGGTGGTGGCGAGTGTCAATTCTGATTCATGCAACAAGCGAGTGGTTTTAAAAGAAGTGAGAGTAGAACACCGATGCAAGCATTTGTTGAGACTAGTGGCAGTGGAACTCAAGCACATCGCATTTGCTTCATAGTAGGCAGGTAATATCACATGCGTCTGGCCTCAACCACAAAGCGTGGCCAGACGGATCCAAACGGCACATGGTAACGAAGAGATCTTGAACTACATGAGAGATAATCTCCATTGATATGTGACTCCAAACCCACAAACTCACATCGGCATACACGACGATGACACGAGTGATGGACAGAGGTTATACCACATGAACTGACCTCGTACGTTGACGTGACTTTCGTGCCTGTGCAGATTGATGGCAACATGCATGAATGCTGAATGCTCAGTCACTCATAGGAGAAAACATCTCACATAGTCCACTGTGTGGGTATAGAATTGGCTTAGTTGGTCAAGACCAAATGTCTTACTGGTTAATGCGCTTGTGGTAACTTCTTATAAGTACACCATGTCTGCTCAGTGATATCTTCTTCTGTACTCGATCACCCTTATAGCTCTCTTAATTTTTAACGAATATTTTTATGCTGGAATGCTTGGTTTCTGCCACATGCTAGAAGAAACAACGAGTTGAGCCTCGCACACTGTCTGCATCGTGAGCGAGGGCTTGAGACGGATTGACTGAACTACCGACGAGGATGCATTCCGCATTGTGAAGCATTAACTAAGAGGTTTGAGACCACTGGGATTGGTGACTGGTGTGAAGGAGTAAGGCACACCCCCTATGGATGACGATGGGATGGGACACCGAAATAAATAAACTGATGATTGGCCTTTTAGCACCATTCGTCTATCTAACTGAGCTCACATTCTTAACACAACTTCTGACAACTTTTCTTTCAAAGTCGAACGACGCGGCTCTACCATCTGTCATTTAGAGCGTATTCTACAAGATGACTTGTCCCGACGTGATAATAGGGTCAAAAGCACAGCAGCTTACCTTCTGTGGAAATACAGGGCGAGGATATTTTATAGAGTACACTGGGAGGTAACATCAATGTGGCCGGTTTATTGCAAGAAACAGTGCATTCATTTATGCTAGGAAACCGAAATGATCATCGACTGTTCTATGCTAGTGCAGCGAAATCCTCCTCTTTCAAGGGGTCTATGTTGCGATTCTCGGCAACTTACATCCCACCACATGATAATCCATTGAGTTAATATAAACCACCAGTAATTTTGCGTGATTACAAGACTTATACTGCTGACTTCGGTGCATTAGGAATGGTGGGCGATGTACAATCATCAGTACTGAGTGATGCAACGATTGGAACAGCTAGACTGCATCAACGAAGACGCGGACGTGCGTAGAGGCATGGCCAATGCATCGCATTTACACAAGATGCCTGATGGCAGTGGATTGCAAATTTATCTGCGTTGCGAACGCCATCTGCTACATAGATATGTGCGTTGGACTGAGTGATTAAGTGACTCGTTTGATACGCGAAATGCATTGCAGCTAAAGACCAGTATCTAGAAAATCAAAGTATTTGCTAACTTATTACACAGCCAACATGTCTTTCGTTTGCCACAAGGACACTTTGACAGGCCAGCCATTAGACCTGCATAAAAATTGGGCAACGTCACATTATTTGACAGCATAAAATGCTTGTCGATGTGGGAGAAAATTATTGCTTAAGGATGATTCGAACCCACTCATTTACCATCCTTTCTTGACATGATTTATGAATTGGTATCAAAAGCGACATTTACAGTGAATTGGTGGGCAGCAGTGGAACTAAGTGCTGACTCATATAGACATAGGGATTGCACTTAGTCGAAAAAAAGCAATGATCTCAAGCCAATTTTCGACCACCTTGAGTTGTTTTGCTATGTCTGCAGTAAATGAGATAACAATGCCCTCAACACTCATATAGCGCATGCTAGCGTGCGAGTTGCAAGGCTCATAAAATGGTAACCTACAAGTGGCCATCATGATATCACCTTTTACGTTACATCAGGAGATGTGGCGTCAACTGAGATAAGAATCATATGCACATTTGATGTGTCAGCACACCAGTGCAGCTTCATTGCGCATAAACTAGAGCCGCACGATTTCTGCACCAGGGTGTGTACCTCTCACAATAGGTCTTGAATTTCTGCCGGGTGCATCAATACAGCTTATGCTCCCACATCGTTGCGAAATGCTGAACCTGACGCTGAAAACCGCAGTCTATGCTCCATTTAACCACAAGGCACATGAAGTGATCATGCACGTTCTAAAATAAAACTAAATTAATTTATCATCAAAGGAAGACATTGAAACACCTCAAAGCAAACATCCCACCACGAAGTAGGTTTGTGCTCAGAGTGGGTCCAGCGCCCTTATTGAATTCAACTTTGTCGTCAAGGAAGGTAGACAGAGTAAAATGTGCCTTTGCGTACAAAAGATTATGATGTCTTACAAGTGCCTTCGAATTGAAGACCTGGATTACTGTTTGTCCGCATCTCTGGTTGTTTTCTTCGGGACGTGACCCTACCATCCAGTCAAACGGACGTTTCATAAAAGTGCACCTAATCAATTTGAATTTCGCACAATCCGTTTTATGAGCTGCAGAGCCTTATAGGCCCATGATGTGGTAGCAACTCGTTGATAAACCGCGTACGGTGTGTAATCGAAGCTTCAGTTAGAGAATCGGTCTTCCCTGGGAGGGTAAAATAGTTAGGAAAGCAAAACAAACAGAAATAGGTAAAGATTGGTGCAAATGAGCATGTAAAATAGTTCCATTAAGCTTATACACCATCGCCTAGTCTTAAGAACTCAAATGCGATAATCTGAGTGTGCTAGATGGTGTGGAACAATTCTAGAATGCCTTTTATCCTACGATGCTTTCCTTTATTTCACTTTAAAGAAGTTTTCAATATTGTAGCAGCACTCTAGAAAGCTCTGGAGCTGGGCATCTAGCACAATCTCTCCGGATTGGTTGGCATCACATACTAATGTGTGCTGAGTGTGTGAGTGATCAACGCAGGGTCAAGGCCAGTCAAATGTGTGAGGCTGTAAAGCGCTCTCTGTCTCCGCCGCCTCTTATTGACTACTCTGCTGCCATGCAGTCACCCACGCACGCACGCACGCACTCAAGATTCACAGACGTTTTGTAGTGCCACTAACTGTCAACCAATCCAGCAAAAGAGGCTAGATTACCTTTAATCCTTCGTGAAAACCAATCAGCTCCAATTACAGTGCTTACTATGATGCTTGTCGGAGTAAATAACTCTGCCTTTCTTTCATCGACGTCTAGCCAAATGTGGACTTTATTGCCGTCTCTTTGATTATCAGCGGGCTTGTGATTGCCCTTTAATGATGCGACTTGTCCATATCGTTATGTTTGAAGCCACAAAGCAGTGTCGCATGGCGAAGTGAATTATCCCTGATCCACTGCAGATTCGATGCTCAGCTACTTAGCTAACAGGCTTAGAGTCAAACAATTTCGAAGTGTTATTTAAAGCATTTGACTTGCAGAATCATTAGTCATTTACCGTCAGTACGAGAGTGAGCACACTACGGTAAATTGAAAGAGCATGCCCCAAGTATGTACGAGTTTGTAAATACTGTACTCAGTCTGATTAAAAGTACAGGCTCTGCTGTGCATGTTGTCACACTGAACAATGCTTGCTGATGTGTCGTTGAGGCCTGAAGTCTCCACACCGCTTATCACCATCCATGCCAATCGATTTACATTACATGCCTACTTCCAGTCGTTCCATTTGATGCCTCAGTCAACATGGAACCGCGCCTATCAACCAGGTTGTCAGTCGAATTAATTAATGCCAAATCGTGGTTAACGATAATGCGTCCAAAGCAGAAGCGTGCGACGCTTTAGGAAATGACAGTAAGTGTGGCTAAAATAAGTCTCATCAGTTCAACAGGACAGTTACACCTTTCACATAATCTGCTAGAATTCTTTTTGCATTTCCTTTGTCAGCAGGGTACCATTGTGCAATGTTGAGCGGACGTATCCTGCGTCACCTCAGCTGTCGTGGTAAAGGTGGTAACAGACTCATAAAGAGTAAAGTGTAACTGGAGCATTCGTAGCCATCTTCACCACCAAAGCGCGTTGTTCACTGTGTTATCAGCCCTTGCTTTAAATTAGAAAGCTAGCTTGCGTTAAAAGCCACAGTAACTTATACGCATACGATAAAGATGGTTTTGGAGGCTCAGCTTATTTTACTTTCGAAGATGCGACAGCGTATAAGCATTAAAGCATAAAGATTGTTTGCCATGAACTTAATATGAATTTAAACAAGGCTTGAGCCACAAAATTTATAAGCTCATGATGTGGATGTTGAACGCCCCCTCTTTACATTATAATAAGCCAAAGTGCTATGTCAGAACATGCATCGCTGCAGCAAAGAAGTATTTGGAGGCAACAGTTATAGTCCTAAGACCATGGCTTAAAATGACCGAGTAGTTCAGCGTTCTGTTTAGTTAACTTTAGAGCCCATAACGAAAAGCGATACATGCATGCATGTGTTAGCACAGTTAGATCGTCCACATGCATTTCGGTGGGTTTTGCTGGTAGAGTCCAAATTTCTACTCTTAATCTCACTAAAGAGTTACCAATCGGATCGGTTTTTTCCCAAAATCCAACAGAATTTAAGGAGAGTTTCCCAAACTAATTTATCTTTAAGGTGAATATGGACTATGTACCCTGAACAACAACTCGGCTGATCGAGTGGTTCAAAGAGATTTCGGTCAGGAAAAGGTGGAAGCACATGCTTCAGCTTTAAAGAAAGTTTGCTGTACCAGTATTTCATCATAAGGCGAGGCAGCATCAGATGAGTTGCTCGATAGTTCGCCTCATAACCATTAAAGTGGAAGACTAGTAACCCTATTCATTGCTCTCAGAGCAAAGCCTAGACCCAAGATCATCACTGACCCTGACGACCAGCTTCGAATTGAATTGGAAACTAAGAGTCTGAAAAATGCAAGGTATTATGCAAATTGACACCTAAGCATAAAAGATCAAAATGTGGTCCTGTAAAAGTGGCAGATCAAATTCGTGCGCGCCGGCCATGAAAGTCAGTTCGAATATTTCACTTTCGTCGTCAGAGAACATTGAAACAAATCCACATCGTTGGCTTGCAAAGGCACCAAAGTGAGTCGACTTGTGCTGTGTCAAATATCTGCAGCTCATAATGTATGTTACAACAATCACTCGAGGCTAAAAGCTACTTTCATCTTCTTGTTACACTCGCAACAACCCTTCCACTTCCCTCCTAACACCGGGCTTAGTCCCATTTTCGGCCAATGAAATCCGCTTTCACTGTGAAGATATAACCTCCCCTGCATGTCAACCGCTGCAGTGGAAAAGGTTTTAATTTTCTTCTTGCATTCGGCTTGCCCACAATGACGAGATCACCTACATTGTCTAGGCTATCGGTTAGTTGGTGATGAAGAAGTAGCGTGTGCGACCTATTAAACACTTCGATCCGACTCGATTGATCCTTGCAGCTGGAAAGACTTTTGCTAGAAGACTAAAAGAACATTCTTACAAGGAACACAAGCAGTGAGTCTAGTGAGACACAAAACCCATCACAACAACTCAGATGCTGGAACTCACACTTACCTGAGCGTAGTCCAATTCCGCATTCTATGTGCTTTATTAAATGCTACATAACAGACATGCAGAACCCTGTCAAAGCTAATGCCTGACTTGTCATCAACACTGAAAGGAGAATGCTGTTTGATAGTATGCCCTTTCTCTGAAGCACCTACGGCCTATTCAACTAAATTCCAGTCTTCCCAGAATCGACAAAGGAGGCAGCACTGGCACAGATAATGTACTAGAAATGAACAAGTAGCATTCAAATTGGCAAATTAAGCGAATCAACAAAGAGTGAGCATACATTTTGCTCGAGGAGTTTTAATCAAAAATTAATCTCCAGCATGCGCATCGGCAACTAGGAAAAACTACGGAGAAATCAGTGGATCATCAAAATAAAAGAATAACCTTGCGTGTTGAGTAGAAGATAGCAGTGATCACAAAGATGCTACACAACGCGTCACGAGTGTCAAGCACAAAGGCAGAAAATTGCCGATTCGCAAATGAATAACCACAAATACTGCAGCCCGTGTCACACAACACGGTGATGGTCAACTCGATAAGCACAAAAATTTATCACATCTATCATTTTCTAAAAGAGGAACACTACAATCAGTAATGTGACACGAGTGCAATCCCTATTGCTGCATGAAATTGTGCAGACTAAGGCAAGGCAGTCACGACTACTTCACCCTGTTCATATGTCGTTGTCATTGCAAACTGATAACATGAACATCAGCACTTCACGATTGGTGTGCAGAGTCCTCGATGCTCACCCAATTGAGAGTTAGTGTGCTACCTCACTATCGTGCTCGCTGTTGTAATTACTTGCTTAAAAATCTTCCTATCTTACCGATGCTTGATGACCTCTCATTTTACCGTTAACTCAACACACAACTGTGTGCATGCTGAGGAAAGCGAGTGATCTTTGACAGCTAAGCTGAAGCGGTTTTTGTGAGCGGCATTGACTGATAATCGTGTGGGAGAGGATCGACCTGCTTAGTGGATTGAAGGAGGGTGTGGTGTTGACCGCATTGCTTTGTGGTGTAGTTTTGGTGATTCTCCCGCTTTTGTGCGAGCAAATGCAGTTCAATTTGCGCACTGTACTAACGCGCTGATAACCTCCAGTGGCATCCTTACTGGACAGCTGTTGTGTTTGGAAAACAATAACAATGCAAAGGGCAGTAGTTGCACTTGTGTGAGAAATACTATGGATTCATAATCCCATACTTAAACACTTGGGGCGTTGAAGTCGTACTATTCAGTTTTGAAATTGACCTCTGTCTAAAAATTACATCCCATAGCTCGAGATGTGCATCTCGCTAAATGGCTTTAGCCGTGGGAAATGATATGTCATGAATATTTTCCAAAGCAAAACGGCCGTCTTATGAAAGCCTTGCTTCTGCTAGCACCACAAGTGTTTCGATTGCATTCATTGATAATTTGCAGTTTGGTACGCAACGCTAACCCACCTGCTGCGTTTATCTAGGTTCTCCTACTGTTGTCCGCATTCTCAATCACTTCTCTGTAAATCAGGTGCCTGTGTGTGTGCGTGTGTATGTGATAGGATTGGAATGGGCCTTTTCAATCTCCAACTACTGTTGTAATGGTAGGATCCTTACATGTGAACCATGGCTGGCTGAAGAAATACGCAATGAAGTCTTCGTGTTTAAGAACAGCAAATAGCAGAAGCTCAGTAGCTTACAATAACCAACACTGTGGGACTTAAAGAAAATAAAGAATTAAATATGCATTGAAGTGAGCAAGGTCACGTGTTGGTCGCCTCTCCTCTACTGATAAAACAATCGTTGAACATCTCAGTGAAATTGCCAATTCACGTTCTCAACGCATTTTCGGTTTCAGACTGCTGAACTTGGTGAACAACTGACCATTCCACAACCGCGAGCATTTCAAATTGTACAATTTCTGCGAGAATATAGGGATTATACACATCATTCCCTCTTCCTCCTTCTCCTCCTGCTGAGAAGTACAGCAACTTTTCGCTCATGAATTCATTATAGCATACGCCTTCGGTCCAGAATGATGCAGAAGCAGCAGGGCTCATGGTTTGTATCGACATGGGCAAACTATAATATTTCACACATTCTGAGGATTCCTGTACATCTGCCGGCTTCCTCAGCAAACTTATAGCCTGCGCTTCGTCTCACACCATCGTGCGCGATGGTGATCATTTTGTTATCCTTAGTTGAGACACTGACTTCACCCACATTTTCGCACTAAAATGTTGCTGATCAAATAGCAGAGTTTGAGGATACCACCCACCAAAGCTGTTTGGTTTCAATTACGTGAAATAAAGGTCAGCGCCTCAAAGTACCAAATCAGAAAGACAACATAGAGTTCATCACAAAGTAGATGTCGAGGTGCACTGGCAGGCCAAAGGCCAAGAGGAGTGCTACTAAGGGAGGACGATGTTGGGTGGAATGCCAGAAGAATGGGTGGGTTCACTCATTCCACTCAATGTGAAATGGCTGCGATTTGATGCAATGCTGCATGAAGTGATAAGAACCGAGAGAAAAAACTGTATAAAATAGAAGTAGGGTGCAGCTATTAAATTCTGAAAAATAGTAGCTATCTACGTCAGGTTGGATCAAATGTGAGCAGACTACGCTGAATCGTTACCGGCGATGAAGTAGTGTACTTCGGTCTTCAATGTAGCATTGTCAAATGTCGATAAAGTACTTTGATCTTGAAGTGGATCAGAATGAAAAGAGTGGATTTAAGTCGAAGGAAAATTGATCGACGGACATGAGCTGCTCACCCATCTAGTTGGCAACTTGAAAGACCAGATATCTCCAGTAGGAAAACATGCCATCGTGTCGGTTGGTGTGCAATCCCAGATAAACCTTTTGTCCAACATTCAACAAGTTGTCCCTCTCATAGCCGCAACTGGAAACGTTCGAAGAACCGCCTTTTGGTCAATCCTGCCCTCCTGATTAGCACATTATTGCGTTACGTAGACCTTGAATACACTGCTGTCACCCTAAGTGCAAGATCAATTGCTCAATTGTAGACACAGTCTCCATTGTCAGGTTGGTTGACGCACTCGCGTACATGGCGTTGGTGCTGACTGCCGCACGTTAATCTGCAAAAGGTGATTGTTGGCTTGACCTTTTGGAGAAACGATCCTCGTCCAGATCCCAAGGGTTAGCTGTTGCGAGTGACGCTTTATAAAAGGGTTCCATATACATATTTCATTCACCCCCACCATTTTGAGTGACTGAATATTGTGCTGGCCAGCCATTTCGGGTCCAAGGCCAATCAGCCACCAGTAGATACGCGGGACTGAGTCGACCGGGTGACTCGATCCCAGCCACCATTGTCCTGCCGTCAGGCCCACCTACACACCAATCCACCCATTCACTCATCTGCACAAGCACACTTACTGCGTGTTTTCACTAGATAAGGCCATCTGCTCACGGTGTTCGGCGTTTGTCAACTCAGTCGGCAAGAGATGGAAGGGGCGCTGGTCACTCGTGCACGTAAGCCCTCCTAGTCGCAGCAGCTACACGAATTTCAATGCTCTTCAATTACAACATAATTGGTGTCGACCTTCTTTTCCATTCAACCTGAACTTACTGTCCATTTCTCGTGCAATTAAGCCATTAATTTAATAGCGAAGCGCTCCGAGTGTCCTCCTCCCGTCATCTATAAATTGCTGCTTCCAGTGATCATATGAAGGAAGTATGTGAATGCCACCTACACTGCTCTAGAAGTCATTTTAATATGGTATCCACTCTAAGAAAACGAGCATTGTTTATTGATTCAGGTCGACACACGGGCCTACTGATAGTGACCCAAGTTCGCGCATAATGCGATAGAACATTCAGAACTGGCACACAATGTTTCAATTCAGCATGTCGTTCAGACTAAGTGGTTGCGCCTTTGTCGAAGGGCATGCCAATGCAAGTGCTGGTGCTTCATCACTTCTGCTATGCTCTCATGCCAATGCCGAGCGTTGCTATTTTAAGCTTCGCTATTTGTGTGAATTCTCGACGTAAGGAGGTGATACATTTATGTGCATGCAATTCCCGAGTCCTATTTTCGAATCATAGTGCCCGCTCTTCTGCAATGAGGACATTCACATTTTCAATTCTGACCCACATGGAAGAGGTTGTTCTCCCATTGCTAATCCACTCGTGACTGCCCCAATCTTCGGTGGTGATCATCAGGAATGCGCCCTCAAATCGTACAAAAATTGTGCTCTGCAAAAACGTAGACAAACAAAATTCGAGTTGAATGATAGCATTGGATTCGGTATCAGAACGCCTTCGGACTGCGCGGCCAGCATTTCTACTACTTCATCACTTCCTTTTCATCCACAGAGGCTGCGCAAGTTTACAAAGCCACCACCGCCAAATGTGAGTCCTTAGTCTTTCCTTTCCTTGCTTTTGCGTTCACTCACACGTGTTGAACGTTGAAGCCATCATCTTTGTGCACTTAACTGCCCACGTGTCTGGTTGGGCGGTGAATGCCACTCAGGTCAATGGACTAAATAGCTCGTCGGGTTACAACAATTTACCAACGAAGACACGACACGTGAGTCTACTCCCTCCCCTAATAACGCCCCTACTGCCCAAGCAATTTCACTTACTAGCTTACTAGCATATTTGCTGCGAAGATTAGGAAGTTACCATTTCATTAGCATGAAATATGTCTCTGTGTGTGTGTGTGTGTTATGATTGTGTTTAATCGGGACACATAATTTGAAGCAGTCACACAACAACACTCCTGTTTATTTCATGCAGCAAGAATAAATGGGAAGTGGTTTGCGGCGAAAAAAACACTTTGCGACAAGTATTGATTAACGAGAGACAGTGGTTGTGCTAACTGAAGTCACAAATTGAAAATGAGAGGAAGTTCACACAGAGCATACTACCACGCAAGTGAACACGGTTGCAACAACTGGAGCAGTCAAGCCAAACATGGTGAGTGCAGGGAACGGGGCAGACTGTGTTGGCCAAATAGCTCACTCTTCACCATCTATCCTACAAAAGCAGGCTTTGCTATGATAATTTGGAAAGCAAAGGCGTCAATTAGCTGTACACTGTGCATCATGTGGTTCTTTGCCTGCCTTACTGGCTGCATCCGTACGACTGGCTGAAGTCGAGTTGATACTGGCACTTAATATGAACAAAGGACAGTTTGCCGCTCCGATTTTATTGTCACAATGGTTCTCTTCTGTTCTGTTCTGTTCAACTCCAAGTCTGAATTAGCTTAGTCAATTTTAGATCAGAGCATAATGTTTGAGAAGAGACGTGGAGTAGACTGACCTCATGGCAAAAGAGGAGTGGTTACTGTCGTGACTCATGGACAGTGTGAAGTATGTGTGACGGTTTTTTCACTGCCTCCACACTTTAAGCGATGATAAACCCCACACTTCCGACTAAACACTGACCACATCGTAGGTGGTATCGGAAGTGCCGCATGTGCTACAATATCTAGCATTTCAAAATAAACAGCATCATTCATTGCGTGACATGGATGCAGAATTTGTGGTTGCTTATCTGAGGGTCGGTGAGAGTTTCCCTTCGTGTCTGCTACTCGTGACACATTGTGCAAGTTATCTGTGTCCTTCACTGACCTCTGCCTATTAGTTTTCAAGAAGTACAGCGCCTACGCTCTTGCTTAGTGGTCCACCCCAATTTGTAAGGAAAGCTGATTAAAAGTGCAGCTGGAATAAATGAAGTGGATGGGTGGGAGAATGCCATTCTGCACTGGTACAGATTTCCCAATATACACGTCCTTCGTGGACTCCAAGAGAAAACTAGTGGTAAACCACTTCACCCACCATCAAGCATGTTGTGTTATGCAGTCACTGATGAGACAAATCTTTGCCGCTGGATATTTATAACCTTAGATTAACAACGCATTTTTCATAAAAACGCACGGCAAATCTGGTGATAATTCTTAGATGCTGAAACTCATGCTTACCTGAGCGTAGTCCAATTCCACATTCTATGTATTTTATCAAATGCTACATAACGGACGTGCATAATCCTCTCAGTTCTAGTGCCTAACCCGGCATCGACATTTAAAGGAGAATTCTGTTTGATAGCATGTCCTTTCTCTTAAGCACCTACGGCCTATCCAACTAAATTCCAGTTGTTTCCAGAATCGGGAAGGAGACAGCACTGGCACAGATAATGTACTAGAAATGAGCAAGTAGCCTTCAAGTTGGCAAATTAAGCGTTCATCAACGAGTGAGCATTCCCTTTGCCTTACCTTCACAAAAAACATAAATTGTTTATTTCAATAGGCATGTTGACAACAAGGAAACAAATGCAATGGAATCAGTAAAATATAAAAATACGAAAACACCTTAAGTATTGAGCAGAAGATTTCAGTGAACACAGAAATAATCACACGATGTGTCGCAAGTAGCAAGCGCAAAGGCAGAAGACTGCCGATGCACAAATGAACAACCGCAAACAGTGCAGCCTGTGTCATACAGCATACGGTGGTGATTAATTCAGTAAGCAAAAAATTGTAGCACTTTGGACACTTTTTAAACCAGTAGCACTGCAAAAAGCAGTGTTACGCGAGTGCGATCCCTATTGCTGCATGAAATTGTGCAGACTAAGACAAGGCTGCCACGAGTACTTCACCCTCTTCATGAGTCGTTGTCATTGCTAACCGATAACATGAAAATCAGCAATTCATGATTGGTGTGCAGAGTCCTCGGTGTTCACCCACCTGAGAGTCAGTGTGCTGCCTCAATATCGTGATGTTTGTGTTCAATTGCTCGCTATTGTATTTACTTGCTTAGCATCCTTCCTATCTTACTGATGCTTAAAGACCTCTCATTTTACCGTTAACTCAACACACAACTGTGTGCATGCTGAGGAAAGCGATTGATCTTTGACAGCTAAGCTAAAGCACTTCTGGCGATCAGCGTTGACTGATGATTGTGTCGGAGGGGGTGGACCTGCTTAGTGGATTGAAGAAGGGCGTGATGTTGACCGCATTGCACTCTGGTGTAGTTCCAGTGATGATCCCACTCCTATTCAAACAAATGCAATTCAATCTGCGCACTGCACTAATGCGCGGATAACGCCCAGTGGCATCCTTACTGGACAGCTGTTGTGTGTGGAAAACAGTATCAATGCAAAGGGCAGGAGTTGCACCTGTGTGAGAAATACTATGGATTCATAGTCCCATACATAAACACTTGGAGCGCTCATGTCCTTCCCATCAGTTGCGAAATTGACTTCTGTCTAAGAATTACACCGCATAGATCGAGATGTGTATCTCACCAAATGGCTTTTGCCGTGAGGAAATAATGTGTCGCGACTTCTTTCCAAAACGAAACAGGCTTCTTATGAAAGCCTTTTTTCCGCTAGCATCACAAATGTTTCGATTGCGTTCACTGATATTTTACAGTTTGGTACGCAACGCTAGCTGATCTGCTGCGTGTATCTGGGTTCTCCTACTGTTCTCCGTATTCTCAATCACTTCTTTGTAATTCAGGTGCCTGCATGTGTGTGCGTGTGTGAGTGATAGGATTGGAAAGGGCCATTTCGATCTCTAACTACTGTTGTAATGGTAGGCCCCTTTCGTGTGAGCTTACGTGTGGCTAAAGAAATGGGCACTCGAGTCTTAGCGTTTGAGATCAGCAAGTAGCAGAAGTTCAGAAGCTTGCAATAACCAACACTGCGGGGCATAAGAATAAAAAAGCAGTAAATATACATTGAAATGAGCAAGCACAAGTGTCGGTTGCCTCTCCTCAACTGATACAACAAACGTTGAACATCACAGTAAAATTGTCATTTCATATTCTCAACGCATTTCTGGTTTCAGACTGCTGAGTGTCGTGAAATACTGACGGTCTCGCAACGGTAAGCATTTCATATGGCAAAATTTCTGCGAGAATTTAAAGATCATACAAACATTCCTCCTCCACGTCCTCGTTCTCGCCACAAACGGTGGTCCTCTGTTACACGAATCAGTTAGACTGATAATCTTCAGCAGGCAATTTTGCATCAACTTGCACTTATTTTTAGTGAACTCGCATACCCGATGTGACTAAAAACCAATTTTATACGAATTGATGGCAATAATGTGTAAGAAATTATGCGGCTTCGTTAATGTTGCCGTCACCATCACATTGGTGTTAACGAGACTTTACATGGGGATAAAAACTGCACGAAATGCAGATTTCGTTCTCCATTGTTAAGTTAGCCTCGCATCACGAAATGTGATGGGTGCCCAAGTAAGGCAGTGGACATTTACTCCGCCCACATCTGTGATACTCCTAGTTTCGAAAAGGAACATCAAACGCAAAACTTATTGTGGCTGACTGATTTAGGTGACAAGAGGAATACCGGCGAACCAATTGCAGCCACACCATCAGCTTTGGCAGCATATTCACACCAATTACGTCCCAACAGACGATGTTAAGCTGAGCCCGAAGTACAATAAATGACACCATTTGCAGAGAATAGATTTCCACGACTATTCATTTTGTGCAGTACGCAATGGCTACTATCACCTCATCCTATGTGTGTGAGTTATTGGGTAAGGATTAATGGCGAAATTGAATGGAACTGTGCATAGAACTGTGATTAAACACACATCCTAACGCAATTAATTTGTGCTCACCCATTGTTTTTGTTTTCATATGCAAAAGGCGTTCACTCAGAATGCCACCAGAGGTCGCATACGCGTTCGCTGGTGTCAGCTAAGCAGTGGAAAAAATCACCACAACTGTGGCTGTGGGCTGTGTGATAACAACCAAAGCCTTCTCCTGTCTACTAAGCGGGTTCATTCTCCCACCCAGTATCATCAATCAATACTTCGCACAAGAATTATCTCAGCTTGCCTGCCTACAACCGAGTGTATTCCTCAGCATCCCAACAATCCTAAATGCAGTTGGCATTGCAATTTTAAGGCATGAGGCGCCAGTAGACTAGCAGCATTATAAGTAGAGCTAATCACAACGCTGACTGTGTGAGACGAATGTCACTGCACTGAAGTAACCCACGAGCCCTTTAATTTGAGGCACATGGGGATTGTAAGCAGCACTAGATTTTGGAAAGTGGTGTTGTTGGCTCAACAGTGAATGAATTGCCAAAACTAAGACAAAGGATAATGTGGTAAACACCACGCCCCTCTCCCACTCTGTTGGTGGTTCGACCTTCGACACAGTTCCATCAACCAATGCTTTCCAATCTGTGTCATCTCTGGTCAATAAAAAACACCACGGTAAGGCCAATTGCAACACTGTGTGAGTCTTGTCGATCCGAGTCCAATCTGGAAGCACTGACGCTCATGTCACCACTAGGCAAAGGCAACGACTCATGGACAATGGGAAGTACGTGTGACAGCCTTTTCACTGCCTCCACACTTTAAGCGAGGATGGTTTCCACACTCCCGACTGAACACCGATCACATCGTCGGTGGTATCGGAAGTGCCGCATGGGCTACAATCTCCAGCATTTCAGAATAAACAGCATTATTCATTGCGTGACATGGATGCAGAATTTGTGGTTGCTTATTTGAGGGTCAGTGAGATTTTCTAATTGTGCTTGCTCCTCGTGACACGTTGTGTAAGTTTTCGTTGTCCTTCAGCGACCTTTGCTCAATAATTCTCAAGAACTCTTGCGCTTACGCTCCGAAGCCGAAAACCAAGCCTGTCATTTCTCAAAGGGTATGTAGGACTGGTTGTCGGTGTTACTGTGTGTTTCGTGAGCACCACACTGGCGCCCTTAATTCATGCCACATGACTTCTTGCACTTGTCAAACTAACTAATGCGTGGAACCTATTTGTACTCTCAGTTGTTGAATCTAAGACTTCTTACCAGCATTTAGGTTGATCATCCAACCTGTATATTCAAAACAAGAATTGCCATCCCTTAAGCAGTCTGAGTGGTGCATGCTCCTCGGTCTTTAAGAAAGGCTTGAAGTGCTCTAATAAATTGCATGTGTTTTGGTACTCAAATAATTCCTTTTTGCTTTCAAGTAGTCACTGCATTGCAGTTAATCAATTGATGTCTTTGTGTGCAAGGAGAAGGAAGCAGTCTTCCGCCAAAACCTGGAACCACGAAGTCACCTCGTCTCAGGTGGAAGTTCTACGGAGGGTGTTCATTTTCAGCGAACTATTTTATTGTGAGCGTACTTTGCCGTGCAATTGCGTGTGCCTTGTGAAATTATGTAGCATCAAGATGGAGAGTGTGATTTCTCCTTCTACGACGAAACTGTCTGTTGAGAGAGAGCCTACGAGTACCCTCAATGCACCATTTCGAGTTGCCCTTCTCGGTCGCTTTCCCACGATGCAAGGAGCATAATCCGTCTGTCTGCAATAGCAAGCAGGTGAGACTGACTCGAGGATAAGTGGGTATTATTATTTTCTAGATGCGTAAAAGGCTTCATGAATGCTGCCGTAGAAGTCAGCTAGGCTCATGTGCAGCTGCTTAGTATTGGGTGCTTTGATATCTCGCATAGGTTTATATTTCCATTTCTCAAATATTTGATTGGTTTGCACATGCTTCCCGCCATTGTTTGACACAAAGCAAATCAGGCGGTGAGGAAGTCGCTCAATGAATTAGCGGATGCATCTCTCATTGTTCGGACGGTAATAGGCGGCCTGTCCACCAATTGCATTAGCACATCTTCCAAACTCAATTTGGATCAGAAGCCATATTCTGCATTAGTCAGTCCTCACCACATCGAGTCCTATGCCATCAAATTGCTTTAAACTAGGCCGGTGAGTTCGCTTACATGTGCAAGCAAATTGATTTGGTAGGTGAATCCAACCAACCCCACATAAACACTGGTTGCGTCATGTTATTGCACTTCATTGAATCCAGATGCACTATTCATCAGCTTTCATTACGAATTGTGGTGGACTACTAGGCAAAAGCGTAGGCGCTGTACTTCTTGAAAACTATTAGGCAGAGGTCGGTGTCACGAGGAGTAGGCACGAAGAAAAACTCTCACTGACCCCTCAAATAAGCAACCACAAATTCTGCATCCGTGTCACACAATGAAAGATGCTGTTTATTTTGAAATGCTAGATATTGTAGCTCTTGTGGCACTTCGATAACACCAACGATGTGATCGTCGTTCAGTCGGGAGTGTGGAATCCATCCTCGCATAAAGTGTGGAGGCAGTGAAAAGGCTGTCACACGTACTTCTCATTGTCCATGAGTCGTTGTCTTTGCCTAGTGGTGAAATGAACGTCAGTGCTTCCAGATTGGACTTGGATCGACAAGACCCACACACACTTTCACAATTACTCTACCGTGGTCTCTTTCTTTGCTAGAAATGACTAATTGAAAAGCATTGCTTGATGGGACTGTGTAGAGGGTGTAACCATCAAAAGGATGGAAGAGAGGCGTGGCTTTTACCACATTGCCCTTTGTCGTACTTTTGGCAATTCACTCACTGTTGAGCCAACAACACCACTTTCCAAAATCTAGTGCCGTTTACTATCCCCATGTGAGGTTCGTCCCATACTCAGCGTTGTAATTAGCTCTGCTAATAATGTTGTTATTTTACTCATGCCTCATGCCTTAAAATTGCAATGCCAACTGCAGTCAGAGCTGCTGGGATGCTGAGGAAATCACTCGGTTGTAGGCAGGCAAGCTGAAATAATTCTTGTGCGAAGTATTGATTGATGATACTGGGTGGGAGAAACATCCCGCTTAGTAGACTGAAGAAGGCTTTGGTTGTCATCGCACAGCCCACAGCCACAGTTGTGGTGATTTTCCTACTGCTAAGCTCATACCACCATTCCCACCAACGCGTTGTGCGAATGCGTATGTGACCTCTGGTGGCATTCCTAGTGAACACCCTTTGCATATGGAAAACAAAAACAATGGGGCGAGCACAAATTAATTGCGTTAGGATGTGTGTGTTATCACAGTTCTATGCACAGTTCCATTCAATTTCGCCATTAATACTTGCCTAATAACTCACACACATAGGATGTGGTGATAGTTGCGATTGCGTACCACACAAAATGAATTTAGTCGTGGAAATTTATTCTCTGCAAATGGTGTCATTTACTGTACTTCGCACTCAGCTTAACGTCGACCGTTTGGTCCTACTTGTTTTGAACGTGCTCTCAAAGCTGATGGTGTGGCTGCAATTGGTGCGCTAGTATTCCTCACGTCGCCTAAATCTTATTTCGTTTGACTTGCTGCCACTGGTTAGCCGATTCCACAATCAGTTTGGTGTTCGTTCCTTCCTTCTGTGAGAAAGCAGCAGTCACACAGATGTGGGCGGAGTGAACGTCTACTGCCTTACCTAGATACGCCATCACACTTCGTGATGCCGAGGCTCAATTAACTATGGTTAACAACATCTGCAATGTGTGCAGAACTATATGTTAAGAAGTTAATGCCTCTTGTGTCCAAATTAGAAGTTTTGGTTTTCGGCTGTGGACTAGATGATCCATTCGCCTCTGTCTACGAGGTTGAATTGTAGGTTTCTCTCATGCTGAAATTGTTCGCAGGTGCAACATTTGCACTTACTCTCGGGTTGGATGTCGAACTTGTTACCGCAAGAATTTGTAACAGTTCTGGTTAGCTTTGTAACTAAATGTTTTGCGAGATTTGCCCTAGCGAGTTTAAACTATGCCGCACGATTTGCCTTTTCATTCCTTGGTGCTAATCCGCTTCATTTTAGTAAACCTAGTTTCTCGAGAAGTGTATCATATCTTGTTGACAGACAATACGTGGGTATTTCCGTGTTTTTTACAAAAGGAATAGCATTTTCAGTGGTTGATGCATATTGGTTGCGCAAAGTGTTTTGATTTCGAATACATGGCATTCAATTTGTGACACCGAATCCCTATGAATGCAAAGACTGTGCAGAGATGAAACGATGTAATGTAGGTTCGGCTGCCACTTGATTTGCCATAGCGCTCTCGACAGCACTTGATGAGTGGCAGCTCTGTTCAACTTCAAGCAAATTATTTGATCATCCGTGGAACACGCAATCGTCTCATCTGCTCAGTAGAGCCTACCCACACTGAGGGCGAAACTCCATGGTTCACACGCCCTTCGCCTCTATATGCTGGGCTCCTCTTAGGCTCATGAGGGACATCAGGTCTCCGAAATCAGCCCGTACGAGTTCAGTTTTTGTGAACAACGCAACAACGACTGCTAATCAGCTTGATGCTGAATTGAGAGAACAGTCGGAATAGAGTGGAATCAAACACCTATTTTACGTTTATTGCTGTACGTCCCACCAAAATCACCATCCTTACTTCTCAAACGTTGTACAGCCAAACCCATCGAAGTGACTGGAGACTGTCCGCATTGCGAGCCAGCTTTATTTAATGCTACAGCCACAGTGGATTCGATTTGAAGCTGTCACACAGCCTCCGATAACAATGCGACTACACCTCATTTAAATGTAAAGCAAAACTCTTGATTGGGTATACCAGCTTCTTTCAGCCACAAGATGCTAGTGATTTCAGTCAAATGTTTTATTCTGATGCCCAATTGGGGCGTCTTTCATCGACCTCAGTCCTCCTCACCATGGCCCCATAGCACGTGCGCCATTGTTATTTTGTATTTGAATTAGGTCATTTCATAGGCTAGCCTACATTGCCTGTATATAAGCGACAAGTGTAGGGATGTAGTAGCAAATTGGTGCTGCAATTCTATGACCTTTCTTCGACTTTGCTTGATTCTTTTGGTGACCGGTTGTGTCTCTAGCTACATCATTGAATGGAGCCGTAATAATACGTGGCAGAAGAGCGTTCGGCCCTCCTCCAGTCGTTCCTATGTCTTCAAAAAATTGGAACCCGGAGAGAACATTTCTGCCTCTGTGCGTGCACGCAATCGACGAAAGGCACCGGCGAAGATTGTATACGCTGGTTCCCGCAGCAAAATCCTGACAGCACGCACTCCTCTTTTCCGCTGAGGGCAGTCTACTCTTCGTCTCTCCTCAAACATTATGCTCTGACCTAAAATTGACTAAGCTAATTCAGACTTGGAGTTGAACAGAACAGAACAGAATAGAACAATTGTGGCAATAAAATCGGAGCGGCAAACTGTCCTTTGTTCATGTTAAGTATCAGCATCAACTCGACTTTAGCCAGTCGAACAGATGTAGCCAGTAAGGCAGGCAAAGAACCACATGATGCACAGTGTACAGCTAAGCGATGCGTTTGTTTTCCAAGTTATCATAACAAAACTTGCTTTTGTAGGATAGATGGTGAAGAGTGAGCTATTTGGCCAACACAGTCTGCCCCGTTCCCTGCATTCGCCGTGTTTGGCTTGACTGCTCCAGTTGTTGCAACCGTGTTCACTTGCGTGGTAGTATGCTGCGTGTGAACTTCCTCTCATTTTCAATTTCTGACTTCAATTAGCACAACCAACCATCTCTCGTCAATAAATACTTGTCCCAAAGTGTTTTCCTCTGCAAATTACTTCCCAATTTTTCTTGATGCACACACACACAAATATATTTTATTCAAATTAAAAAGCAACTCTCTAATCTTTGCAGCAGATGCGCCCCAGTAGGCAGGAAGTCAAGCTAGTAAGTAAAATTGCTTGGGCAGTAGGGGAGATATTAAGGGAGGGAGTAGACTCACGTGTCGTGTCTTCGTTGGTCAATTGTTGAAGCGCGACGAGCTATTTGCTCCAGTGACGTGGGTGGCATTCACCACCCAACCAGACAAGTAGGCAGTTAAGTGCACAAAGACGATGGCTTCAACGTTTGACACGTGTGAGTGTACGCCAAAGCAGAAAAAGGAAAGACTAAGGATTTACATTTGGTGGTGGTGGCTTTGTAAACTTGCGTAGCCACTGTGGAAGAAAGAGAAGTGATGAAGTAGTAGAAATGCTAGCCACGCAGTCTGAAGGCGTTCTGACACCTAATCCGATGCAATTATTCAACTCGAATTTTGTTTGTTTACGGGCTTGCAGAACATAATTCTTGTGCGATATGAAGGCGCGTTCTTGATGACCACCACCAAAGATTGGGGCAGTCACGAGTGGATTAGCAATGGGAGAACAACCTCTTCCATGTGGGTTAAAATTAAAAATGCGAATGTATTCATCGCAAGAGATCAGACACAATGAAGTGAAAATAGGACTCGAGAAGTGCATGCACATAAATGTATCAGTTCATTGGATCGAGAATTAAATTAGATAGCGAAGCATAGAATTAC
>JADWOT020000010.1:8848286-8906430 GCA_036345935.2 Taenia hydatigena
GATAGACATGAAAGAAGAGGGAAAACAGCCCCTGCAATAGACGAAGAAGCACTGTGATTTCCAAACAAGGCTTCCCAAATTTTTGGTGCAATAGCCACGCCCTACCTCCATATGTAAACTGCTCTGATTTGACTCCACCTACAGCATCGTATTCGTTACCTGGATAAAACTCTTGCCTTTTAGGTGGAGAAACACGAGAGCTAGAATCGAATCCGTGGTGCATGCTTGGCTCTGAACCAAAGCTGTGCCCGGTTCAGTAACACCTATTCAAACTCTTGGAAATCCGCATGTCAATGATGCGGATGGACAGGAAGAAGCGTTCAATCCGCTCCCATTAAGAACAACAACTCCGCATCTTCGTATTGCTAGTAGCAATGGCTTTAAAAGCACTCACCACGGAGGAAGTGAGGCGTCGACTGCAGCATTTCCGATAGTCAGACGATTCTAACAAAGATGCAGCGAATTCGACAAGCACGCTAACACTAAGTCCGGGAAGTGCAGATGTTCCAATATCACATTATATACCGCCTTTGGGGTGAAGTGGGTAAGTAGACAACCAGGCACCTAGGCAAGTCTAGAGACAAAGAAACAAACAAATTCTCCCACCTCTGCTTGTACATCAGTCCAAGCCCTACCAGTTAAATTATTCCTAATGCTTGTAAGTACACCTAGAAAATGGCACACATGTCTCGAAAAAAACTTTCCCCAAGTCCTCAAGACAATAGGAAGAGGTATAGCAGCAACATATTTCCCAATCATCTGTGTGAAGTGACCGCACCATTGGTTTGACCTATGAGAAGATGATAAGAACAAATTTAGGGGCAAGAATTATGATGCGCAGCAGGTATACTTGAGAATCAATAGCGCGAGCTGTCCTACCACATTCCGCCAACATCTAGCACCCCCAAGTCAGTGGCACTTGCTCCATGATACCGTGGAATTAACACTCATAACTCGTTCTTATCATAACACTTGAAAAGCACATCCATATACATTAAACATGCTATACACAATCTTCCTCGGTTAAGGTAGGTGGACTGTGCAAACAATGGACAAATCCGTGTCAGTTATTCTTTTCTTGAAGAACCAAAAGAAGTGGCGTTGTCTGTCACAAAATTGGGCGCCTTTAGGCTACTCATTAAAAGGCACAGCCAATCATGCTGGATAAACAACGAACGGACAAGTGGAATTAAATGTACACTTATGCGAACCAATAAGTAGGCAACTTCCATGCTCCACCTACCCACGCTCTTCATTCCCACTGACGACTAGTTCTTTCTGCCTACGGCGCCATGGACGCAGGAATCGCGGCACCGTACCACACTTCCAACCCTTTCGACAAACATTGGTCAATACAGTGCCCTCCGGCAACGGCACAGACTTTTCCACACACACGTTCTTCACAGACTCGAAGAGGGCGCGACCGGTATACCACCCCACAAACTCATCTGCCCTCCATTTCTGTGGTGGAACTCGAAGATACCGTCCATCCACTCATCGCCTCTGCCTACCATTTTCAACCCGATACCACCTCCGTGTCTACTGAAGCATAACGATATGCAAAGATGCAACCCCAGTCATCGTAATATTCTGCAATGATCTTACCGACCTGACAAGCGAATTGACACTTTCTCTGACGTCGGTGTCGACTGTACATTGGCGGTTTGTTCGCAGCGGATTGTTTACCACCTCCACCTGTGTTCGTTTAAATGGCATCTGCTGAAGTTGTACAGCACGCAAATTAGATCAACGATGCCGATTTGAGCTTACATTAACCACAATTGATCCTGCAGCCACCTATAGAACAACAAAATGCAGTTGTAAACACGTAGGCACACAATCCACCACAACAGCTCTGAAGCTGGAACTCATACGCACCTGAACCTAGTCCGATCTCACACTTTGTGTTACTCATCAGCCCATAGGAACTCCTTATGGACACGCATGTTCATGTCCACTGCAACTTTCAGAACGTCATTGGCACTGGGAGGAATGTGCTGATTGAAAGTACTTCCCTTCTTTTTAGCACCTATAGCCATTTCAGCTAGAATTCCATCCATCATCAGAACAGACAAAAGAGCAGCAGGGAGACAGGTAGCATATTAAATAGAACCAATGGTCTTTAATTTGACAAATTAAGCGAATCACCAACGGGTACTCATTTATTTTACTTGACGTGTATAATACAAAATCAGTGTGGTAGTAGCTCAGTATTTCTTAAATTTGCTTTGTTATTCAAAAGCACAGAATTATAAAAACTGCTCACAATGGAAACAAGAGATTGGCCGTTTTGTAAACGAGTAAATTAGAATTGTTAAAATACCAAAATTGAAAAGCATCTCAAGTATTGAGCAAAGGCTTACAGTGGACGCAGATGGCTTCCATAACGTGTTAGGAGTAGCAAACGCAATGTCGGAAAATTGTTGGTTTCCAAAAAACGTCCGCAAACGCTGCAGCCCATGTCATGCATCAAATTGTGCTGGTTATTTAAGAAGGCCAAAAAATTAGCTGTTGTAGCACTTTTGAATCCATTAACGATGTTGTCAGTAATGTGACGCGAGTGTGGATTATCTGTGCCATTCATAAATGAATGAAACGCTCTGTTCAAAACAGGAAGTAGAAGTTAAAATTGCACTGCTATTTCAGTTTGAGCATACTAGAAGCAGTTTAACTTTAGGACACAATTAAACCTGTGCAATAGGATTTGTTAAGGAAACTGGTGAATAGTGGAGTTGGAATGAATGCAGTGTAACAACATGATGCAACCAGCATTTAAATGGTGGTGGTTGGAGTAATCACCGCAAAAGCGGAAACACTTCCAATGCCAAAGCAGAGCGCCTTTCATCTGACTCACACCTCTTCGCCACTGTCGGCAAGACAAGTTGACATACAGCGCTATTTTTTTTTGGAGATGGATTTGGACATTTCATTGACTGACATACTCTGACAATAGATGTGGAGTCAATGCATGATTGTGGTAACAACTTAGTTCTAGAATTCATGATGTCCCTTCAACTTTGCCTCTTTCTGTTAGCAACCTCCGTCTTACATGGCTATTCCCACCGACAACTAGTAAGATGTGCATCTTACAATGCTCTACTCACATCTCCATGCGTGTGGAAGCACTTAGCGAATGAGGGTGTTCGTTTTGCAGGTGAACCTGCCGCAGACATCCACAATTTCCCAGTATTTTATGGCTGCACTCTGCTTCTATTTTATTGCGCTTTTCTCTCGATCCTTATCACATCATGCAGCAGCGCATCAAACCACAACCATATCACAATGATTCAAATGAGTAGACGCACCCACTCTTCTGGCATTCCACCCAACGTTGGCCTCCCTTAGCAGCACCTCTGTTGGTATTTGGTCTGCCAATGCACTTCGACATCTACTCTGTAATGAACTCCACATTGTCCTGCTGATCTAGTACTTTTAGATGCCGAATTTCAGGTTGAGTAATTGAAGCTAAACAACTTTGGTGGGTGGTATCCTCAAACTCTACTGTTTGGCCAACAACATTTTAGTGCAACAATGCAGGTAAAGTCAGTGTTTTATCTAAGGATAACAAAATGATCACCATCGCGTACGGTTAAGACAAAACGCAGGCTATAAGTTTACCGAGGAAGCCGGCAGATGTACAGGAATGTGTGAACTACTATAGTTTGCCCATGTCCATACAAACCGTGAGCCCTGGTGCTTCTGCATCAATTTGGACCGAAGGCGTATGCTATGGTGAATTCGTGAGCGAAGAGTTGCTGTACCTCTCTGCAATTCTTGCTATCTAAGCACATCTAGTCTAGCCGCACAGGCAGGCAATGTCCTCATTTAAGGCAAAATACCACGAGGATGTTCGCGAATCGCACGTTTCCATATGAAATTCGGTGGGTGTGGGAGAAAAATTTAGTGATCGCAAGATCCTCAAGAAGGTCGACAGTCCCTTTTCGCAAAATCCTTGGCAAACAGAGGCCATTCTTTCTGCTGATGAGCGAGAATATGAAATGGAAGGACTGAGATCAATGCTGATGCATGCGACTTCAGTTCGTGTGTGTCATTTCGCCCAGCATTTATAGTCCATTGTCTGACGCATTGGAATTCAAAGTATTACACTCAGGTCTGCCATCATTTCACCTGCTGTTAATCCACCGCTACCCCATTAGTAGCAGCTTCTCCTTCACATACCTTCATGCTTGGCTCACTGCATTCATATCCACCCACATTAGAACACAGAGGAACACATGTACAGTCACCGTTAGAAACATTCAATTTGCATTGTGCAGTTCTTAGTAATCCTCAAATGTGAAACTCGAGGCGTGTGACTTTCACAGAAAACGCATGACGTGGAACCCTCCACCTAGACTCTACGGTAGCATTCTCGGCTACAATATCGAGTGGAGTCTCGACAGTAGGTGATAAGGACCCATCTACATCTCCTCAAGCCAAGTCCATGATTTCACTAAATTGGATCGGGACAGACCATCTCCGCCTCCGTTTATGCGCGCAATCAGCCAGATGTTAAGGTGAAATTTGAATACGTTGGTGCCCTCAGCAAAGTGGAGACTGCATCGGCATTACTTCTGGAAGAGAGTTAGTTCGTCTCATCCAGATCATATAAGACTCTTTGATCATTTGACAACGAGCTACGTGAAGTAGGAATGGTATTAGTTATGGTGATACAGGACAATTAACTGTTTACCACCAGCATCTATCATCAAATTAAAGACCTACGTTGAGTTGCACACGCGAAATGCTAAACGCCACATCTTGGATTCCCTCTCCTCCTCGAAATACTTCCATTTATGTTAGTCCAGAATGGGTGAGGTATAAATGCAATGGGTTTTAGTGTTGCCTCATTTGGTTTGCCACCAGCATATTAAATGGGGATTTTTTGCATTTACGAATTGTGAGATACTTACATTGTATTGCTCTACTCTGAACACCGTACGTGCCCAAACGCTCCCCAATTATGGCATTTATCTGGGGTGTCAATCCAATGAGGATAGCGAGCATTTCAATAGTGCAAAAATATGTGATAACAGCTAGTGATAGATGAATTACTTTATCTCTTTGCATTCACAGCTGATTCAACGTAAAAAAAACAGAGTGGATACATTCGCTGCCTCGATACTGCATCCGCGCGCTTAATATCAATCAGTCAGTCCGGACGTCTGTCTCTCAGTCGTCAAAGAGCAATGAAGCAAATCCGTGGCGCTTGCAGTTCGTAATGTATCTTACTACATTCAAATGCTATCGAAAGTTAATTCTGTCATTTTGTTGCACTTGTTGCGATCCCCCACATCCCTCCTAACACCAAGTTTCGTGCCAATTTTCGCTGGTGAAATCCGCTTTCGTCGTGAAGACGCGAGCACTTCAGAATGCCTACAGCTGTACAGAAAGAGGCTTGATCACCATGTTGCATTCCGTTAAGCATGGAGTGCAATGAGTGTTTAACCGCGGCTGATGGATTGCACGCAGGGAAGTGGTGTGTGTAATTGAGGCAGACCTGCTTCCATTGACTCAACAAAACTCAAAGGCTTGTCCATCTCGCTAAAACTGTCGTGCAGTGCGAGTCCACACACTGAGGCTGCATATTCTGCTGACGGTTTCTTTCTTCGTCACCCATATTCCCCACCCCTCCTCAGCATTGACGTTGACCACAGATTGTCACGGATTTGTACGTCGAGACATAATATTTCTCGAGGCCTCGATACTATCATAATTGCTTTTGATGTCCTTCAATCATTCTAACTATTTCAGCTACCACATCCGCGACAGGCGTCTCTACTTGGCGCCTAAATCAAGCATGACAAAGTTATCTTTCTCTCTTCGTTAAACAACTAATACCAAGACATCTGCTCTGGTTTCTCAAACAGTCTCGTTTCCACTATTTGCGTCTTTTCTGCTACCATAGATACTGAGGGTTCTGCATTGGTCTTTGCGATTGTCTTTACTGGCAAACCTAACGTGACAGCTTTATTCATCGCGACAAATTTGTCCGACTCCTACCCTCCAACCACCATGGTCAGTGGATCCGCTTCCAATTCTACAATCATCACTACTAAGGAGCCCTACACTGCGACAGATATCTCAACTACCACGGAATCGGCTTCGGCGCCCACCATCTCATCTGACGACTCCGTGCAGCAACCAGATCCTCCCACCTCCACACACACGTCTGTCCAAACCTACCACCTAACTTACTCTGAACACTTGCCAATGCGTCTAGAGAATGGCGCACATATCTCGAGAAGACTGTCCTCAAGTTCACAACGCAATGAGAAAAGGCAAAGCAGCAGCCCCTTCCCCAATCAAAGGTAGACTAATTCAAACACACCCATTTGATGCAACTCCGCAGCGAGTCCACACTATTGCCTCGACTTAGGAGGAAGAAAGCCCATTTGATGGTAAGCATCATGATGAAATGCACACGTTCATGCAAAATGTAACACGGATTGTCGTACCACACTCTGACAACATCCAGCATCCTCAAGCTGCTCGTACTTGCTCCATGATACCCTATATTTAACACTCACAATTCGTCCTTATCATAATTCTTAATGAATGCATCGATATGCATTAAACCTGCTAAACACAACATGCCTCAGCTAGGTTAGAAAACTGTGCAAGCAATGGACAAACGCACGCCAGTTATTCTTCCCACCACAAAACCATAACAAGTAGCATTATCTGTCACAAAAGTGGGTGAATTCAGCCAACACAATACAAGGCACAAATTAAATAGTTGGACAAACAGCAAATGGACAAATGCAAATGAATGCACACTTTTGCAAACCACCAAGTTGACAACCTCCTTCCTCCACCAATCCGCACACTTCATTCATACTGACGACAGGTCCTTTCTGCCTACACCTCACAAGGGCAGAAATCACGGCACCACATTGCACTGCGCTGCGCTGCACTGCACTTTGCACGCTTCCAACTGTCCCACCAAACACAGGTAATTTCAATGCCATTCAGCACTGGCACGGCCTTCTCCATAAACACGTCCTTCGTAAACTCCAAGAGAATACGAGTGGTAAACCACTTCACGCACCATCAAGAATGTTGTGTTCTGCAGTCACTGATATGACAAATCTTTGCAGCTGGAAAGACCTGTAATAGAAGACTAAGGGGTCATTCTTACAAGAAACATGCACAGTGAGTCTGGTGAGACACAAAATCCACCACAACAGCTCAGATGCTGGAACTCACACCTACATGAGCGTAGACCATTTACACATTCTACGTAAATTAACAGATGCTACATAACAGACATGCACAATCCTGTCAACTCTAATGCCCAACCAGGCATCGACACCAGAAGCAGAATGATGTTTGATAGTATGTCCTTTCTCCTTAGCACATACGGCCCATCCAACTGAATTCCGGTCGTTCCCAGAATCGACAAAGTAGGCAGCACTGGCACAGATAATGTACTAAAATGAGCAAGTAGCATCCAATTTGCAAATGTGCGATTCATCAAAGAGTGAGCATTCACTTTGCTCGAGGAGATTTATTCAAAAATTTATGTATACAATAACAAGATTTTTTAAAATAGATATATCATTTTTATCTACACAAAAAGTGTAAATTGCTTATCCCCAAGCTGCGTATCGGTAACTCGGAAAAAATGCGGAGAAATCAGTGAAACATCAAAATAAAAATACCTTGCATATTGAGCAGAATATTGCCGTGATCACAAAGACGCTACACAACGCGTCACGAGTGGCAAGCACAAGGGTGGAAAACAGCTGATAACAAATGAATAACCGCAAATACTGCAGCCCGTTTCACACAACATACGGTGATGGTTAACACGGTAAGCAAAAGATTGTACCACCTCTATCACTTTCTAAACCACTAACACTGCAATCAGTAATGTGACACGTGTGCCATCCCTGTTGCTGCATGAAATTGTGCAGACTAAGGCAAGGCTGTCACGAGTACATCACCCTGTCCATAAGTTGTTGCCATTGCAAACTGATAATATGAACATCAGCACTTCATGATTGGTGTGCAGAGACCTCGATGCTCACTCACTTGAAAGCTAGTGTGCTGCCTCAATATCGTGATGTTGGTGTTCAAATGCTCGCTGCTACAATTATTTGCTTAACAGTCTTCCTACCTTGCCGATGCTTGATGACCTCTCATTTCAACACAAACTCAACACACAACTGTCTGCATGCTGCGGAAAGCGATTGATCTTTGACAGCTAAGCTGAAGCAGTTTCTGTGAGCAGCGTTGACTGATGATTCTGTGGGGAGGATCAACCTGCTTAGTGGATTGAAGAAGGGCGTGGTGTTGACTGCATTGCTCTCTGCTGTAGTTTTGGTGATTCTCCCGCTCTCATGCAAATAAATGCAGTTCAACCTGCGCACTGTACTAATGCGCAGATAACCTCTAGTGGCATCCTTACTGGACAGCTGTTGTGTGTGGAAAACAGTACCGATGCAAAGAGCAGGAGTTGCACCTGTGCGAGAAATACTATGGATTCATAGTCCCATACATCAACACTTGGAGCGTTCAAGTCGTTCTATTCAGCTTCGAAATTGACCTCTGTCTAAATGTTACACCGCATAGATCGAGATGTGTATCTCACCAAATGACATTAGCCGTGGGAAATTGATATGTCATGAATAATTCCCAAAGCAAAACGGACATCTTTTGAAAGCCTTGCGTCCGCTAGCACCACAAGTGTTTCGATTGCGTTCATTGATAATTTACAGTTTGGTACGCAACACTGGCCGACCTGCTGCGTTTATCTAGGTTCACCTACTCTTCTCCGCATTCTCAATCACTTCTTTGTAAATCAAGTGCCTGTGTGTGTGTGTGCGAGTATGTGATAGGATTGGAAGGGCGCATTTCAATCTCTAGTCCCTGCTATAATTGTAGACCCCTCACGTGTGAGCAGTGGCTGGCTGGCTCGCGAAATGCACAATGAAGTCTTAGCGTTGAAGAACCGCAAGTGGCAGAAGCTCAGTAGCTAGCACTGACTAACACTGCGACATTTAAGCAAAATAAAACAGTAAATATGCATTGAAATTAGCATGGACATGTGTCGATCGCCTCTCCTCTACTGATAAAATAAACGTTGAACATTGCAGTAAAATTGTCATTTCACATTCTCAACGCATTTTTGGTTTCAGATTGCTGAATGTGGTGAACTACTGATCGTCTCACAACGGTGAGCATTTAGAATGATACAATTTCTGCCAGATTTTAAAGTCTATAAACATCTTTTTTCTCTTCTCCCTCCGCCTCCTCATTCTCGCGAAAAACGGTTGTACTCTGTTTAAGGAATCGATTGGACTGAGAATCTTGAGCAGGCAATTTAGCATCAGCATGCATTTACTTTTAAGTGGACTCGCACATGCGGTGTGAATAAAACAAATTTCACCAGAACTGATGCCATTGGTGTGCAAGAAATTGTGCGGCTCCGTTGCTGATGTCATCGCCTTCACATGCGTGGTAGCAAAGCCCAACTTAAGCATGAATACTGCACGGCTTGCAGATATTGTTAGCCATAGTTAATTGAGCCTCGGCATCACGAAGTGTGATGGCGTGTCTAGGTAAGGCGGTAGACATTCACTCCGCTCACATCTGTGTGACTGCTGGTTTCCCGAAGGGACAACGAACACCTAACCGATTGTGGCCTCAGCTAACCAGTGGCACGAACGAGTGAAAGGAAATAAGATTTAGGCGACATGACGAATACTGGCGCACCAATTGCAGCCCCACCATCAACTTCGGCAGCATATTCAAACCAATTAGGCCCAAACGACACTAAGCTGAGTGCGAAGTACAATAAATGACACCATTTGCAGAGAATAGTTTTCCACCACTAATTCATTTTGTTTGGTACGCAATGGCAACTATCACCTCGTTCCATGTGACGATAATTTGTTATGCAAGGATTAGTTTCGGAATTGAATGGAACTGTGCATGGAACTGTGATTACACAGACATCCTAACGCAATCAATTCCTGCTCGCCCCATTGTTTTTGTTTTCCATATGCAAAGGGTGTTCACTAGGAATGCCACTAGAGGTCACCTACGCACCCGCACAACGCGTTGGTGGGAATGCTGGTATCGGCTTAGCAGTGGGAAAATCACCACAACTGTGTCAGAGGGCCGTGCAATGACAACCACATTCTTCTTCAGTCTTCTAAGCGGGTTGGTTCTCCCACTCAGTATCGTCAACCAATACTTCGCACAAGAATTAGTTTAGCTTGCCTGCCTACAACCGAGTGCTTTCCTCAGCATACCAACGGCCCTAACTGCAGTTAGCATTACAAGTTGGAGTCATGAGGCGTCAGTAAAATAAAAAGTTAATCGCAGAGCTAATCACAACGCTGAGTGTATGAGACGAATGTCACGCAAATGAAGTAACCCACAGGCTCTTCATTTCGAGCCACATGAGGATAGTGAAAGACACCAGATTTGGGCAGGTGGTGTTGTTGGCTCAACAGTGAGTGAATTGCCAAAACTACGACAAAGGACAATGTGGTAAACACCACGCTCCTCTTCCATCCTATTGGTGGTTTCACCCTCTACACAGTTCCATCAACCAACGCTTTACAATTTGTGCCATTTCTGGGCAATGATAGACACCACGGTAGAGTAATTGTGAAAGCGTGTGAGTCTTGCTGATCCGAGTTCAATCTGGAAGCACTGACGTTCATGTTACCACAAGGCGAAGACAACGACTCATGGGCAGTGTGAAGTAGGTGTGACAGCCTTTTTGCTGGCTCCACTCTTTACGCGAGGATGAATTACACACTCCTGGTTGGATACTGCTTCCTTTGGTAGTGAAGGGATTGTCGTGCTTTCAGTGCCTACGTGGGTGGAGGAGGAATCAACGCCAATAATTACACCTTAAGCCGATTCTGGACACAGCAAAATTTTCCGACTCTGCTGCCGTCTCCTCGCCTTCTGTTGAACGCAGCTGGTTGGATGGTGAAACTATTCCATGTTTATCCTTGCAGGCTAGCAGGAATAAGTGCGGGCTCTTTCAGAGTGGACGGAATGGGAAACATGGATGCAAACCTACTTCTGGGGCATAATGCGGAGGGTCTCGATATGAGACTGTTGGGTTTGGCCACCAATCGCCGTAGCTGTGGCGTGGAATCGAAGGCACATCTTGACGCTTACAAGAGAAGTCGGTGTCGGTGGTGCCAAGCGTCTCGGCCATAATGGGTGGGTGGGATGCGTGTTAGAATTGAACGCTGACTCATCTGTCTCTTGATTCTGGTTAGAAGTGAGTTGCTGACGCCTCGATTCACTAAAAGTTGTGGGTTCTTGTGCATTTCTCATCGTCTTTTTTGCAATTTTGACAGTGATGGGAGAACTCTGTGGCACGAGTCAAGCGATTCCTGTGCGTGGGCCGCTTTCTACATTGAAGGCGCACTCAAACCATCATGAAGTGATAGGCTCTTGCTTTTTATGCATGTACGAATCAGTCGTCACGCTGTTTATACTGTTTTTAATTCATGGCAGCTTATCGGCATATATGGGCGTGGTAATGGAGTCAATCTTTATCTAGCTTCTATACGATTCAGCGTTTGTCGCGAATGTGAGGTGGAAAGACCTTATGGTGGGCAGCAAAGCGGATTTCACACGAAAAAATTGCAGCTGGTGGATGTGCACTTTGCAGACACTGCAATCTGTGCATCTTTTACTGCACCACACCACTAATCACTTCCTTCTAGTGTCTCCGAATTTACGGACCACTCATATCCGTGATGCGCAGATGGAGCAGTCTCAACCTCTTTACTCTCATCCGCCATCTTGTGGACGTGTTTGAAGACAGCGATCAAGCACAAATCATCCTACTTTTGGATTTAAGTCATCTACTTACTACCAACCCTGATAAAACGTAAGAAATATCGAAGCTGCCAACAATAGGACCGAGGAAACGAGGTGCATGAGGTCTAGTAACAAATGATAATAAAATGTGCGTAAGCTGCCATAGGGTTTGCAGGTATTTTTCGAATCCTATCCGAGGCACATGTATCAGAATCGTCCAGATGTCGTAGAGGTTGAGAGTATTGATTTCCATCGTGATGTCGACAGGAACAATGTGGCTTCCTGCACAGGACAATTAATTTACTTTTACTTCAAATGACATTTTGTGTAGCTCGGATGAATTCGTGGGTGACAAACGTAATTCCTAGCCTGTTTAGACTGCAGAGAGCAAATGTGTCACCAGTGTCTTGCATTTGCCATCACACACCCAACGAAGACTATTCTTATCAATTGCTCATTTATCCACTAGAATATGGGTACTAGTGGAAGCATGATTGACACCAATTTTCGCCTCCTCATCCCTGTGATAGTGTCAGTCACCTGACGAATCGCCTGTTCAGCTTGAGGTGAGAGAGTAGGGATTTGCTTCAACCAACTCTATTGATTGCTGAGAAAGCATCCTCCTACTGTCAATTCTCTGTTTCCAGCTCGTAGCTCATCCCAACATTATTGTGTTCAATTTTGCAAATGGGATTACCTACTACAGCGTATGTGTTCTCCGACTGCTTCGCACAAAATGCATTGTTAAACCTATGCAAATCGGAGAGAAGGAGAAGAGACCGAATGAGTGTTTAGGATGCGGACAGCGCACATGCATAGGCGTGAAATGAAATGATTCGATGTAGATGAGGCGACTTATGGACAAGTGAATCGAACGCAATGAAGTAAGTAAGTAGGCAATGGTTTGAGATATTTTTAATAAGTGGATTAGTGAACGGCTTTGGGATTGAATGGAAGAGGAATGGAAAATACGTGAACGAGAACAAAAGCCCGGGGAGAGTAACTCATGAGACCAAGCATGCCCGCGTACTATTTGTTATTACATTAGAATTCTAAGTGTTCACTCAAGCGACTGCATTCATCCACGGCTGACAGAGCCCGAGATTAAGGCAACCAGCAGCCTACACAAAGTGCAGCTAACGGAACGACAACGCAGTAACTCGCTAATCATAAAGGCATGACTGCCCAATTGGAATCACTGCATGCATAACAGCAGCCAATTGCGAGGCAGGTGTGGTGCATTCTGTTTTCGGGGCCGCGCACTCTCAACAAATGCTTGTACCAGTGGTTCTCCATTTGTTTCAATAGTACTGGTTTGTTATGTAGGATGGATTTTGTAAGCAACGTCATCATTTCGATGTCTCACGCCCCCTCGAACATTAATAAAGATAAACATGACTGAGTAGCAATTCTGATTTGCAATTATTACTACTCGTGGCGATGGTGATGTGCGTGTAATATTGTTGCCAATTCCGAAGGAGAGGGAGAATGCAAGGTAATAGTGCCGCAGGTAGCGGATATGTTACACACAGAGGTGAGGATTGTGCAGTCACCGTCATCGTCTGGAATCCCCACACCCTTAACCAACTTCAGCCAAAAAAACGCTTCTAATTGTCAGTTCTCTTTTCATTATGATAGCATAGAATGAAATCCCCCCCATCATATACTCCTTTCCTAGACCCGCCTTTCATGAATAAGTTACTCAAGTTGAGGCACTTCATAATTTGATTGAGGGGATGGGCAGTGCCATTTGGATCACCGTTTCTTTATGCCAGGAGGACTTGTTTAGCCCCCGCACGAGAATTTCTTTGCTCATTCAAGCAACCAAATGCCAACTGCGGACTCTGCTGCCTACCATTGCGATCCCCCGTATGATGGTGTGTGCATGAGATCTTCACAGATGTTAGCAAAGAATCTTTATACTTCAATGCTTGTAAGCTGTCACATCTTCGAAAGGAGAATAAGCTGAGCCTCCAACACCGTCTTCATCGTAAGCGCATAAGTTACTGTGGCTTTTACATCAAACTGGCTTTCTAATTTAATGCAAGGGCTGGTAACACAGTGATCAACGCCCTTTGGTGGTGAAGATGGCTACAGATGCTCCAGTCACACTTTACTCTATGAGTCTGTTACCACCTTTACCACGACAGCTGAGGTGACGCATGATACGTGGGCTCAAAATTGCACAATGGTGCTCTGTTGACAAAAGAACTACAAAACGAGTTCTAGCAGATTATGTGGAAGATGTAACTGTTCCATTAAACGAGTAAGAATTGTCTTTGGTCTCACTTACTCTCCCTTTCAAAAGATTTGCGCGCTTTTGCTTTGGACGTGTCAGGTTTAAATACGATTTGACATTAAGTAATTTGACTTACAACCTAGTCACTAGGCACGTTCCTATGCCGACTGAGGCATCAACTAGAACGACTGGAAGTAGGCATTAAATATCGACTGATTTGCATGGATGGTGATAAGAGGTGTGGAGACCTCAGACCTCAACGGCACATCAGCAAGTATTGTTCAATGTGACAGCATACATAGCAGAGCCTGTATTTGCAATGAGGCTCATTCGTTCAAATCAGACTGAGTACAGCATTTTCAAACTCGTGCCAACTTGAGACATGCTCTTTCAATTTACCGCAGTGTGCTTACTCTCGTACCAACGGTGAATGTGCATCTACGTGCCCCAAGTAAATAGGGTTTCACGATGAATAATTCTGCAAGTCCAATGCTTCGAATAACACTTCGGAATTGATTGACTCTGAGGCAGTCAATTAAGTAGTTGAGCATCCAATCTGCAGTGGATCAGAGATGATTCACTTCGCTAAGCGACACTGCTTTGTGGCTTCAAAAAAACCACAAGGACAAATCACTTTATTAAAAAGCAATCACAAGCCTGCTTATAAGTAAATAAACGGCAATACGACCCGCATTTGACTAGACGTCGACAAACGAGAGGCGGAGTTATTTGCTCCGATAATCATCATAATAAGCACCGTAATTGTAGCTGATTGGTTTCGACGAAGAATTAAAGGCAATTTTATCTCCTTTACCAGATTGGTTGATAGTTAGTGGCACTACAAAACGTCTGTGAATCTTGAGTGCGTGCGTGTGTGCGTGGGTGACTGCATGGCAGCAGAGTAGTCAATGGGAGGTGGCGGATTCAGAGAGCGCTTGACAGCCTCACACAGCATTTAGCTGGCCTTGACCCTGCATTGATCACTAACACACTCAGCACACATCACTATGTGATGCCAACCAATCTGGAGAGGTTGTGCTAAATGCCAAGCTCCAGAGCTTACTAGAATGCTGCTACGATGTTGAAACCCTCTTGAAAGTGAAATAGAGTAAAAGGTTTTAGGATAGCAGGCATTCTAGAATTGTTTCAGACCATCATGTATGCCCAGACTCTAGCACTTGAGACTCAACAAGTAGCATCCGTTGATCAAGGCTAGACGATGGTGCATAAGCTCAATTCGTTTTTCTCATATGTTCAACCATCAGTTAACGCTTTTTAATTTTATCTTCTTCACTATCCCACTGACTCAGGGAAGACCAGGTCACCAACTTAACGCCATGATACATGTTTCGGAACAGCTTGAGTCCTACACCATGCAGATTATTATTATCATCATTCTACTAGCTCCCGAAACTATGTTTCCCATAATGAGGTGATGCCGAATTCGAGTTGATTAGTAACACTTTTTAATGCGCCCTTGTTGCTGGATGGTAAAGTAACGCCCCAGAGTAAAAGCAGAGACGTGAGCAAATGGCACTACAGGTCCTCAATACTAAGTCACGTGTGAGACAATGGTCTAGTGAGGAAAGGAAAATGCAACTGTTTGATTGAGATTGGAGTGAGGGAATACAAACCATCAATTAGGTATGCGCGAAAATCAAGTTATTCTCATACACTATCATCTAGTCCCGGAGAATGGATGCCACGTGGTGAATCTCAGGTCTTATATTCTGGTCATGCTTGATGGCTCAGCAAAATTGTGAAGTGTCCGCGTTCCTGCAGGGAGCATCGCAGTAAACTCTGGTGTCTGGCACCCTTGTACAACACTCCCGATTGGTTGGCTCCACATCGAGGTCTGTGCTGGGTGTGTTAGTAATCAACATGGGGTCAGAGTCAACCAAGTGCTCTGTCTTTGCCACCTCCCACTTACCACTCTGCTGCTACGCACGCACACACCCAACTTTCACGCACACGTTTCTTCGTCTTCGTAACTCAAGTAAGGTTGTTTTGTGGTATCTCTCTCTGCTAATCTGTGTGGTGGAGGAGTCGAAATCACTTCAAGTCCTTCATCGAACTCACTTGCCAGCCCTGTCATTCTGCAACTAATTTAATGCCTCTAACAATGACCAGTTTAACTGGATATTTAAGACTAATAGTAGTTGAGTAACTGTAGAGAGCTTCAAATCTTTTATAGCAATCAGGTACATGCCTAATTTTGCTAGGAAATAAGTGTGCCGAAACAAAAATAGAAGACAATATTAGGATTCGCACAACAATTCGGAAATATTACACCTCGTTGGAATTGAAAGGATACAAGTACAAGCTCTATCGTGAATCATGCCATGTTGGTTAATATCCGCTGCAATGTTAAACAGATGGCTTTTGTTGTTGGGACTTGAGTTCCTCACATATATATGACCAATATTCTCGTGTTGTTGAAGGTGGCACGTTGAAAGTGCAGTAGCGTGAAACTCGAATGAAGTACGTCTAGAGCAAGCACATACAGCGGATTTCATGCTGGTGCAGTGAAATTCTCCGCTTCCAATAGGTCTTAGACGTGAGCATGACAATTGTGTCTAGATGGATCCATTCACAAATTCCAATAGAACAAGTGAAATCCAAGTCTCACTCATCGTGCACTATGGTCATGAATCCAAACTAGATACGACACTTGTCAATTCTGCAGGACAGACCCTTTAATTCGACTCTAAATCACATTTGCAGGAGGAGGGTAGAACAATTAAGATGTGAAAATGTGAAGCATAAGGGATTTGCCCTACTTCACCTCCCATTGTGATCTATATTGGAATCAATGCAAGAGGAAGACTCATAGAAAGAAGAGAGAAGTAAACGCAACATGATTCTGATTTTCCATTAACAACGATATGGAATGATATGGTGATGGCAAACAAGTTATGGTGCAAGTTATGGGTCGCGAGCTTGTACATAGCTGCAACTGATGCCAATCCTCACTGACTTACGATTGACCTCAAGCAAGCACCACAGCCATGTAGGCTAATGCGAGCCAAGAGATTACGGAGGGTGAGGCAGACCCACTGGTTGTGGCAACACCTTCTTCCGCTCCTATGTAAGTAGACACATAATTCTTCGGTGTGGAGGTGTGCATTGTTTGCTCAACCTCTGCCTCAACACTGGGTAATGTTTCGACTTCATCAAAGTAATGTTGAACACCTCTGCCATTCTTAATTGCCTCAACAGTCACCTCGTATGTCAAATTGGCTTCCAACCCGACCAGAGTTACTTCTCCGAGTGAATAATCTACGGTCTCATTCTTGATTGAGATGCCGTCAGGTGACGCGGTAATTTTGATTTGGTCGGCAAAGTGTTCACCCAAAGCTTGGACGTCCCAACGTAAGGTGATTTCGTGGGCTCCTACGTGACTCCAAGTGAAGTTATTCGGAAGCCGGAAAAACGGTATCACTTCCGCATCTATAAAACAAGAAGCGCTGTTTTCGGCAGAGTTGTTTCGGATGTTTTAATGCAATGAGAAACGAGGCAGTAAAATATTTTCGGATACCTAACTGACAGTAATAGTAGTAGTGCGCAGGTTGAATCCACCCATTTGCCTTATACATGAGGCAAGTAACCTGAAAATTCCAGTGCGGACACGCGTCAGTGAATGTTAGCTTTCGTCATGAGTGTGTGTTGTAATGAGAGGCTCAAGTGAAGGTGGATGTTTCATGCGGCTTGGCCCAATGATTGGTATTTGCACTTCACCTAAACACACACTTTTGTACAATGCGCTAAGGAATGCAATGGAATGCAATACAGATAGACCTGTGGCTTTATTTCCCTCATGTGAAGAGTCATGTCATCCTCCTACATGGTGTTGCGCATCATTTTCTCACTTGCTAGCTTGATAGTGGTTAGTGCTTGGCATGAATATATGGTAGCTCACAATACTGCTACCTTGTTTGATATGGATATACAAAGTCTGTAACTAATATGGAACACGGGATGCTCCAAATTCGCTGAACACAGGCGAATGGAATGAAACTTCCCATGTGAATACGTGGAGCCTGATTAGAGTTAAGTAGTAAAAGGCATCTTACCGCCCACTGCTCTGTAGACAATTGCTAGAAGAGTGATGGAGAAGAGGAGGAGACTGCATTGAGTGGACATCTTCGGCGCGAGAATGTGGAGCCGGCACAACTCAGGGTGTATTTATAAGTAGGCGCCACAAGCACATCAGCCTATGAGACATGTGACCTTGGCACACGAGGTGACCTCTGCACCCACACATTGGACAATATGAGGTGATGCTTCGTGTGGGTGCATGAGCATCCATCTCCAAAGCATGTTATCGTCAATCTGCACAGGCACGAAAGTTACGCCAACGTGGGAGGTCAAATTTTATGCTGCAAAACTCCCGCCAATCCGTTGCGACCCCAATACTTAGACTACTGGGATGCGGCAGGTTTGGAGTGTTGTCAATGGGAAATATTCCTTTTGTGCTCCGTGCTCCCTTCGTTACAAACTCTGTACGTTGCATTCGCTTAGGCAATTTCGCAGCCTGAGGCGAGAAACCTATACATTTTTACAAGATTACTTACATTCGCAGTCTGATTTGATTCCCACCCTTGGTAAAATTTACTCGAAGCAAATCTGCGGTTGCAAGACATCATTTAATTGAACTTTACTGAGTGATTTTGAAAAAAAAAATAACTGCGTTTACTTGGGTGTTTGATTTGATGATGCTATAATGGAAATAGAAGGTAAAGCATTTGGTTAAAGAGTCCCTTCATCAACAACTCACAATCGCAACCCGCTTTCCACGAAGAATTTGCATAAATGGAGGCCAACAGCAATTGAAATGAGTCGACATGACTAGCGACTTCCAGCATTTATCTCTTTTGAATGACTGCACTGAATGCTGCTCCCGAGCATGGGGATGAAATAGTGCTTGCACCAAAATGCGAACTGAAGGACATGATGATGGATGGTGAATGCGTACGATCTCCGTAAGTCTATACCAAATATACATTGTGCTTGAATAGTTGATTACCATTGCATTAATCAAGAGGTACTTGTATGTTCGACACCGTTTCATTTTTAGTGCGCCAACTTCAATAGCGTTTCTGCGTTCCTTATCGTCGTGGTGTGGGAAGTTGTATTGACTAACATGGGTGGATTCAAGGCTCGTTGACATCGACCATCTGCTCGACATTTCAGTGGATATTATCCGAGGTGGCACAAATCGCGATAGAGCTTGTACCTGTGTTCAAGCCTACCCTTTCAATGACAACGAGGTTCAATGCTTCCAAGTCGTTCCACGAACTCAAGGCATGCTCTTTAATTTTTGCTATGGCACATTTATTTCCCTAGCAAAGTTAGGCATGCGCTTGTTTGCCGAAGGTACGTGGAGAACTCGGAGAGATTTAGCACACTAAATGATTATGTACTCTTCACAGTTATTTAACGCCTACAAGTCCAACATTTTATGCTTAAAGTAGATCTGAACGGATAAACTTCTCTGAGTAGCGCCAGTTTAGATGCCTAAAACACGAAATGCACACGCTGCTCCTTTCAATCACTGAACCACATCTTGTTTGTCACCCAACTAGCCGCAAAGGAAGGAATCGAAGGTGTCCTCTACAACTGGTTACATGTTCTGAGAAAAGGGAGAGATTTTAGTTATATGGTCAAGCATCATGTTAGGCTTGTGGTAACTTCTTGCAAATACGCCTTATCCACTCAATGGTGTCTCCTTCTGCACTCGATCACCCTTATAGCTCACCTTCGCAATCGAGTGTTGAGTGAAAAATACACTGACTAATGGTAAATGAATGCGACTCTTGTGATTTTCAACGAGTATTTTATGCTAAAATGCTTGGTTTCCGTCACATGCTAGAAGTGATAACAAGATGAGCCTCGCACACCATCTACATCGTGAGCGAGGACTTGAGATGGATTGACTGAACTACCGACGAGAATGCATTCCGCATTGTGGAGCATTAACTAAGAGGTTAGAGACCATTAGGATTGGTGACTGGTGTAAAGTAGTAAAGCACACCCTCTTTGGATCACGATGGGATGGAACATCGAAATGAATAAACTGATTATTGGCCTTTTAGCACTATTCGTCTACTTAACCGAGCTCACATTCTTAACACAATGTCTGACAGCCTTTCTTTCAAAGTCAAACGATGCGGCTCTACCATCCGTCATTTTAAGCGCATTCTACATGATGACTTTTCCTGGCGTGATAATAAGGTTAAAAACGCGGGTGCCTACCTTCTGTGGAAATGCAGTGCATGTTGCGATTTTCGGCAACTTACGACCCAAAGTTAAAATTATACTAATTTGGTCTTCTATTGCAGACGGCGCTCCGCCACATGCTGATCCAATGAGTTAGTATAAAACAGCAGTAATTTTGCGTGATTGCAGAACTTGCACTACTGACTTCGGTGCAATAGGAATGGTGAGCGATGTACAGTCATCAGTACTGAGTGATGTAAGGATTGCAACAGCTTGACTGCATCAACGAAGACGCGGAGGTGCATAGAGGGGTGGTCAATGCATCGCATTTACAAAAGATGCCTGAAAGCAGTGGATTGCAAATTTATTTGCATTGTGAAACCTATCTGTTGTATAGATATATGCGCTGGACTGAGTGATTAAGTGGCACATTTGGCATGGGAAATGATGTCACACATTGGGATCCGCATTACAACTAAAGACCAGCACTTAGGATTTTGAAGTATTTACTAACTTATTAACTTATGCTTCCACATGGCTGCGAAATGCCGAACCTGATGCTGAGAACCGCAGTCTATGCTTCGTCCAGTCAGAAGGCGCATGACGTGACCATGAAGGGAAGACACTGAAACACCATAAAATAATCGCTTTACCACAAAATGGGCTTGTAATAACAGTGGATCCAGCGCCCTTATTGATTTCACCTTTGTCGATAAAGAAGGTAGACAGAGTAAAGGGTGCCTTTGAGTACAAAATATTATGAGTGGTCTATTGCAAAGGTCTCCTGATGTCTTACAAGTGCCTTCGAATTGAGGACCTGGAATACTATTTGTCCGCATCTCTGGTTATTTTCTTCGGGACGTGACTTTACCATCCAGTCAAAAGAACTTCTCAGAAAGTGCAACTAATGAAGTTGAATTTCGCACATCCCGCTTAATGAGCTGCAGAGCCTTAAAGGCCCATAGAATGGTGACAACTCGTTGATAAACCGCATGCGGTGTAAAACTGAAGCTTTAATGAAACACGTAACGTGGCGAAAAGTTGGAGAATTGGTCTTCCCTGGGAGGGTGGGATAGCGGGGAAAGCAAAATAAGCAGAAGATAAAGAGATAAATGCTGGAAGTCGCTAGTCATGTCGACTCATTTCAATTGCTGTTGGCCTCCATTTATGCAAATTCTTCGTGGAAAGCGGGTTGCGATTGTGAGTTGTTGATGAAGGGACTCTTTAACCAAATGCTTTACCTTCTATTTCCATTATAGCATCATCAAATCAAACACCCAAGTAAACGCAGTTATTTTTTTTTTCAAAATCACTCAGTAAAGTTCAATTAAATGATGTCTTGCAACCGCAGATTTGCTTCGAGTAAATTTTACCAAGGGTGGGAATCAAATCAGACTGCGAATGTAAGTAATCTTGTAAAAATGTATAGGTTTCTCGCCTCAGGCTGCGAAATTGCCTAAGCGAATGCAACGTACAGAGTTTGTAACGAAGGGAGCACGGAGCACAAAAGGAATATTTCCCATTGACAACACTCCAAACCTGCCGCATCCCAGTAGTCTAAGTATTGGGGTCGCAACGGATTGGCGGGAGTTTTGCAGCATAAAATTTGACCTCCCACGTTGGCGTAACTTTCGTGCCTGTGCAGATTGACGATAACATGCTTTGGAGATGGATGCTCATGCACCCACACGAAGCATCACCTCATATTGTCCAATGTGTGGGTGCAGAGGTCACCTCGTGTGCCAAGGTCACATGTCTCATAGGCTGATGTGCTTGTGGCGCCTACTTATAAATACACCCTGAGTTGTGCCGGCTCCACATTCTCGCGCCGAAGATGTCCACTCAATGCAGTCTCCTCCTCTTCTCCATCACTCTTCTAGCAATTGTCTACAGAGCAGTGGGCGGTAAGATGCCTTTTACTACTTAACTCTAATCAGGCTCCACGTATTCACATGGGAAGTTTCATTCCATTCGCCTGTGTTCAGCGAATTTGGAGCATCCCGTGTTCCATATTAGTTACAGACTTTGTATATCCATATCAAACAAGGTAGCAGTATTGTGAGCTACCATATATTCATGCCAAGCACTAACCACTATCAAGCTAGCAAGTGAGAAAATGATGCGCAACACCATGTAGGAGGATGACATGACTCTTCACATGAGGGAAATAAAGCCACAGGTCTATCTGTATTGCATTCCATTGCATTCCTTAGCGCATTGTACAAAAGTGTGTGTTTAGGTGAAGTGCAAATACCAATCATTGGGCCAAGCCGCATGAAACATCCACCTTCACTTGAGCCTCTCATTACAACACACACTCATGACGAAAGCTAACATTCACTGACGCGTGTCCGCACTGGAATTTTCAGGTTACTTGCCTCATGTATAAGGCAAATGGGTGGATTCAACCTGCGCACTACTACTATTACTGTCAGTTAGGTATCCGAAAATATTTTACTGCCTCGTTTCTCATTGCATTAAAACATCCGAAACAACTCTGCCGAAAACAGCGCTTCTTGTTTTATAGATGCGGAAGTGATACCGTTTTTCCGGCTTCCGAATAACTTCACTTGGAGTCACGTAGGAGCCCACGAAATCACCTTACGTTGGGACGTCCAAGCTTTGGGTGAACACTTTGCCGACCAAATCAAAATTACCGCGTCACCTGACGGCATCTCAATCAAGAATGAGACCGTAGATTATTCACTCGGAGAAGTAACTCTGGTCGGGTTGGAAGCCAATTTGACATACGAGGTGACTGTTGAGGCAATTAAGAATGGCAGAGGTGTTCAACATTACTTTGATGAAGTCGAAACATTACCCAGTGTTGAGGCAGAGGTTGAGCAAACAATGCACACCTCCACACCGAAGAATTATGTGTCTACTTACATAGGAGCGGAAGAAGGTGTTGCCACAACCAGTGGGTCTGCCTCACCCTCCGTAATCTCTTGGCTCGCATTAGCCTACATGGCTGTGGTGCTTGCTTGAGGTCAATCGTAAGTCAGTGAGGATTGGCATCAGTTGCAGCTATGTACAAGCTCGCGACCCATAACTTGCACCATAACTTGTTTGCCATCACCATATCATTCCATATCGTTGTTAATGGAAAATCAGAATCATGTTGCGTTTACTTCTCTCTTCTTTCTATGAGTCTTCCTCTTGCATTGATTCCAATATAGATCACAATGGGAGGTGAAGTAGGGCAAATCCCTTATGCTTCACATTTTCACATCTTAATTGTTCTACCCTCCTCCTGCAAATGTGATTTAGAGTCGAATTAAAGGGTCTGTCCTGCAGAATTGACAAGTGTCGTATCTAGTTTGGATTCATGACCATAGTGCACGATGAGTGAGACTTGGATTTCACTTGTTCTATTGGAATTTGTGAATGGATCCATCTAGACACAATTGTCATGCTCACGTCTAAGACCTATTGGAAGCGGAGAATTTCACTGCACCAGCATGAAATCCGCTGTATGTGCTTGCTCTAGACGTACTTCATTCGAGTTTCACGCTACTGCACTTTCAACGTGCCACCTTCAACAACACGAGAATATTGGTCATATATATGTGAGGAACTCAAGTCCCAACAACAAAAGCCATCTGTTTAACATTGCAGCGGATATTAACCAACATGGCATGATTCACGATAGAGCTTGTACTTGTATCCTTTCAATTCCAACGAGGTGTAATATTTCCGAATTGTTGTGCGAATCCTAATATTGTCTTCTATTTTTGTTTCGGCACACTTATTTCCTAGCAAAATTAGGCATGTACCTGATTGCTATAAAAGATTTGAAGCTCTCTACAGTTACTCAACTACTATTAGTCTTAAATATCCAGTTAAACTGGTCATTGTTAGAGGCATTAAATTAGTTGCAGAATGACAGGGCTGGCAAGTGAGTTCGATGAAGGACTTGAAGTGATTTCGACTCCTCCACCACACAGATTAGCAGAGAGAGATACCACAAAACAACCTTACTTGAGTTACGAAGACGAAGAAACGTGTGCGTGAAAGTTGGGTGTGTGCGTGCGTAGCAGCAGAGTGGTAAGTGGGAGGTGGCAAAGACAGAGCACTTGGTTGACTCTGACCCCATGTTGATTACTAACACACCCAGCACAGACCTCGATGTGGAGCCAACCAATCGGGAGTGTTGTACAAGGGTGCCAGACACCAGAGTTTACTGCGATGCTCCCTGCAGGAACGCGGACACTTCACAATTTTGCTGAGCCATCAAGCATGACCAGAATATAAGACCTGAGATTCACCACGTGGCATCCATTCTCCGGGACTAGATGATAGTGTATGAGAATAACTTGATTTTCGCGCATACCTAATTGATGGTTTGTATTCCCTCACTCCAATCTCAATCAAACAGTTGCATTTTCCTTTCCTCACTAGACCATTGTCTCACACGTGACTTAGTATTGAGGACCTGTAGTGCCATTTGCTCACGTCTCTGCTTTTACTCTGGGGCGTTACTTTACCATCCAGCAACAAGGGCGCATTAAAAAGTGTTACTAATCAACTCGAATTCGGCATCACCTCATTATGGGAAACATAGTTTCGGGAGCTAGTAGAATGATGATAATAATAATCTGCATGGTGTAGGACTCAAGCTGTTCCGAAACATGTATCATGGCGTTAAGTTGGTGACCTGGTCTTCCCTGAGTCAGTGGGATAGTGAAGAAGATAAAATTAAAAAGCGTTAACTGATGGTTGAACATATGAGAAAAACGAATTGAGCTTATGCACCATCGTCTAGCCTTGATCAACGGATGCTACTTGTTGAGTCTCAAGTGCTAGAGTCTGGGCATACATGATGGTCTGAAACAATTCTAGAATGCCTGCTATCCTAAAACCTTTTACTCTATTTCACTTTCAAGAGGGTTTCAACATCGTAGCAGCATTCTAGTAAGCTCTGGAGCTTGGCATTTAGCACAACCTCTCCAGATTGGTTGGCATCACATAGTGATGTGTGCTGAGTGTGTTAGTGATCAATGCAGGGTCAAGGCCAGCTAAATGCTGTGTGAGGCTGTCAAGCGCTCTCTGAATCCGCCACCTCCCATTGACTACTCTGCTGCCATGCAGTCACCCACGCACACACGCACGCACTCAAGATTCACAGACGTTTTGTAGTGCCACTAACTATCAACCAATCTGGTAAAGGAGATAAAATTGCCTTTAATTCTTCGTCGAAACCAATCAGCTACAATTACGGTGCTTATTATGATGATTATCGGAGCAAATAACTCCGCCTCTCGTTTGTCGACGTCTAGTCAAATGCGGGTCGTATTGCCGTTTATTTACTTATAAGCAGGCTTGTGATTGCTTTTTAATAAAGTGATTTGTCCTTGTGGTTTTTTTGAAGCCACAAAGCAGTGTCGCTTAGCGAAGTGAATCATCTCTGATCCACTGCAGATTGGATGCTCAACTACTTAATTGACTGCCTCAGAGTCAATCAATTCCGAAGTGTTATTCGAAGCATTGGACTTGCAGAATTATTCATCGTGAAACCCTATTTACTTGGGGCACGTAGATGCACATTCACCGTTGGTACGAGAGTAAGCACACTGCGGTAAATTGAAAGAGCATGTCTCAAGTTGGCACGAGTTTGAAAATGCTGTACTCAGTCTGATTTGAACGAATGAGCCTCATTGCAAATACAGGCTCTGCTATGTATGCTGTCACATTGAACAATACTTGCTGATGTGCCGTTGAGGTCTGAGGTCTCCACACCTCTTATCACCATCCATGCAAATCAGTCGATATTTAATGCCTACTTCCAGTCGTTCTAGTTGATGCCTCAGTCGGCATAGGAACGTGCCTAGTGACTAGGTTGTAAGTCAAATTACTTAATGTCAAATCGTATTTAAACCTGACACGTCCAAAGCAAAAGCGCGCAAATCTTTTGAAAGGGAGAGTAAGTGAGACCAAAGACAATTCTTACTCGTTTAATGGAACAGTTACATCTTCCACATAATCTGCTAGAACTCGTTTTGTAGTTCTTTTGTCAACAGAGCACCATTGTGCAATTTTGAGCCCACGTATCATGCGTCACCTCAGCTGTCGTGGTAAAGGTGGTAACAGACTCATAGAGTAAAGTGTGACTGGAGCATCTGTAGCCATCTTCACCACCAAAGGGCGTTGATCACTGTGTTACCAGCCCTTGCATTAAATTAGAAAGCCAGTTTGATGTAAAAGCCACAGTAACTTATGCGCTTACGATGAAGACGGTGTTGGAGGCTCAGCTTATTCTCCTTTCGAAGATGTGACAGCTTACAAGCATTGAAGTATAAAGATTCTTTGCTAACATCTGTGAAGATCTCATGCACACACCATCATACGGGGGATCGCAATGGTAGGCAGCAGAGTCCGCAGTTGGCATTTGGTTGCTTGAATGAGCAAAGAAATTCTCGTGCGGGGGCTAAACAAGTCCTCCTGGCATAAAGAAACGGTGATCCAAATGGCACTGCCCATCCCCTCAATCAAATTATGAAGTGCCTCAACTTGAGTAACTTATTCATGAAAGGCGGGTCTAGGAAAGGAGTATATGATGGGGGGGATTTCATTCTATGCTATCATAATGAAAAGAGAACTGACAATTAGAAGCGTTTTTTTGGCTGAAGTTGGTTAAGGGTGTGGGGATTCCAGACGATGACGGTGACTGCACAATCCTCACCTCTGTGTGTAACATATCCGCTACCTGCGGCACTATTACCTTGCATTCTCCCTCTCCTTCGGAATTGGCAACAATATTACACGCACATCACCATCGCCACGAGTAGTAATAATTGCAAATCAGAATTGCTACTCAGTCATGTTTATCTTTATTAATGTTCGAGGGGGCGTGAGACATCGAAATGATGACGTTGCTTACAAAATCCATCCTACATAACAAACCAGTACTATTGAAACAAATGGAGAACCACTGGTACAAGCATTTGTTGAGAGTGCGCGGCCCCGAAAACAGAATGCACCACACCTGCCTCGCAATTGGCTGCTGTTATGCATGCAGTGATTCCAATTGGGCATTTATGGTCATCACATACATGGACTCCATGCTTGGTGCAACTTAGTCAACCGATTTACTTGCATGCAGTCAGTAGTTGCTTTCTTTCATTTACCTTCGCACCATATATTTCAACAGGCGACATTCTGTGGGACATGCACAATCAAGGGACCTGCATTCAAGTGAAAGAAAATTGTGATCAGTTTTACTCCTTTAATTTAAATCCTTTCACTCATTCCGCATCGTTTAGATCTCACTGTTCTCCAATATATGAACATTGCAACAATCTACCACCACACGGCACATATTCTATGGCAAATTCTATCTAAACCTGACGGCCGCATTAGTAACTAGACCACCTAGCTTCATTGCCATTGTGAAAGCGGAACCTGGAGAGATCGGTTTCATTTCTGTTTATAAGTGCGATTCGCAAAATCGGTTTCATTTATTGTGGGGAAACATTGTGACATTGCAACAAAAATAGTCTGCAATGGCTGACAGCCAATTCCCAACAATACTCTCGTCCATCTTGCAGGATATTTTCCCTTCGTAGCAACTTCTATGAAGATTGGGTCAGTCATGCCTTTATGATTAGCGAGTTACTGCGTTGTCGTTCCGTTAGCTGCACTTTGTGTAGGCTGCTGGTTGCCTTAATCTCGGGCTCTGTCAGCCGTGGATGAATGCAGTCGCTTGAGTGAACACTTAGAATTCTAATGTAATAACAAATAGTACGCGGGCATGCTTGGTCTCATGAGTTACTCTCCCCGGGCTTTTGTTCTCGTTCACGTATTTTCCATTCCTCTTTCATTCAATCCCAAAGCCGTTCACTAATCCACTTATTAAAAATATCTCAAACCATTGCCTACTTACTTACTTCATTGCGTTCGATTCACTTGTCCATAAGTCGCCTCATCTACATCGAATCATTTCATTTCACGCCTATGCATGTGCGCTGTCCGCATCCTAAACACTCATTCGGTCTCTTCTCCTTCTCTCCGATTTGCATAGGTTTAACAATGCATTTTGTGCGAAGCAGTCGGAGAACACATACGCTGTAGTAGGTAATCCCATTTGCAAAATTGAACACAATAATGTTGGGATGAGCTACGAGCTGGAAACAGAGAATTAACAGTAGGAGGATGCTTTCTCAGCAATCAATAGAGTTGGTTGAAGCAAATCCCTACTCTCTCACCTCAAGCTGAACAGGCGATTCGTCAGGTGACTGACACTATCACAGGGATGAGGAGGCGAAAATTGGTGTCAATCATGCTTCCACTAGTACCCATATTCTAGTGGATAAATGAGCAATTGATAAGAATAGTCTTCGTTGGGTGTGTGATGGCAAATGCAAGACACTGGTGACACATTTGCTCTCTGCAGTCTAAACAGGCTAGGAATTACGTTTGTCACCCACGAATTCATCCGAGCTACACAAAATGTCATTTGAAGTAAAAGTAAATTAATTGTCCTGTGCAGGAAGCCACATTGTTCCTGTCGACATCACGATGGAAATCAATACTCTCAACCTCTACGACATCTGGACGATTCTGATACATGTGCCTCGGATAGGATTCGAAAAATACCTGCAAACCCTATGGCAGCTTACGCACATTTTATTATCATTTGTTACTAGACCTCATGCACCTCGTTTCCTCGGTCCTATTGTTGGCAGCTTCGATATTTCTTACGTTTTATCAGGGTTGGTAGTAAGTAGATGACTTAAATCCAAAAGTAGGATGATTTGTGCTTGATCGCTGTCTTCAAACACGTCCACAAGATGGCGGATGAGAGTAAAGAGGTTGAGACTGCTCCATCTGCGCATCACGGATATGAGTGGTCCGTAAATTCGGAGACACTAGAAGGAAGTGATTAGTGGTGTGGTGCAGTAAAAGATGCACAGATTGCAGTGTCTGCAAAGTGCACATCCACCAGCTGCAATTTTTTCGTGTGAAATCCGCTTTGCTGCCCACCATAAGGTCTTTCCACCTCACATTCGCGACAAACGCTGAATCGTATAGAAGCTAGATAAAGATTGACTCCATTACCACGCCCATATATGCCGATAAGCTGCCATGAATTAAAAACAGTATAAACAGCGTGACGACTGATTCGTACATGCATAAAAAGCAAGAGCCTATCACTTCATGATGGTTTGAGTGCGCCTTCAATGTAGAAAGCGGCCCACGCACAGGAATCGCTTGACTCGTGCCACAGAGTTCTCCCATCACTGTCAAAATTGCAAAAAAGACGATGAGAAATGCACAAGAACCCACAACTTTTAGTGAATCGAGGCGTCAGCAACTCACTTCTAACCAGAATCAAGAGACAGATGAGTCAGCGTTCAATTCTAACACGCATCCCACCCACCCATTATGGCCGAGACGCTTGGCACCACCGACACCGACTTCTCTTGTAAGCGTCAAGATGTGCCTTCGATTCCACGCCACAGCTACGGCGATTGGTGGCCAAACCCAACAGTCTCATATCGAGACCCTCCGCATTATGCCCCAGAAGTAGGTTTGCATCCATGTTTCCCATTCCGTCCACTCTGAAAGAGCCCGCACTTATTCCTGCTAGCCTGCAAGGATAAACATGGAATAGTTTCACCATCCAACCAGCTGCGTTCAACAGAAGGCGAGGAGACGGCAGCAGAGTCGGAAAATTTTGCTGTGTCCAGAATCGGCTTAAGGTGTAATTATTGGCGTTGATTCCTCCTCCACCCACGTAGGCACTGAAAGCACGACAATCCCTTCACTACCAAAGGAAGCAGTATCCAACCAGGAGTGTGTAATTCATCCTCGCGTAAAGAGTGGAGCCAGCAAAAAGGCTGTCACACCTACTTCACACTGCCCATGAGTCGTTGTCTTCGCCTTGTGGTAACATGAACGTCAGTGCTTCCAGATTGAACTCGGATCAGCAAGACTCACACGCTTTCACAATTACTCTACCGTGGTGTCTATCATTGCCCAGAAATGGCACAAATTGTAAAGCGTTGGTTGATGGAACTGTGTAGAGGGTGAAACCACCAATAGGATGGAAGAGGAGCGTGGTGTTTACCACATTGTCCTTTGTCGTAGTTTTGGCAATTCACTCACTGTTGAGCCAACAACACCACCTGCCCAAATCTGGTGTCTTTCACTATCCTCATGTGGCTCGAAATGAAGAGCCTGTGGGTTACTTCATTTGCGTGACATTCGTCTCATACACTCAGCGTTGTGATTAGCTCTGCGATTAACTTTTTATTTTACTGACGCCTCATGACTCCAACTTGTAATGCTAACTGCAGTTAGGGCCGTTGGTATGCTGAGGAAAGCACTCGGTTGTAGGCAGGCAAGCTAAACTAATTCTTGTGCGAAGTATTGGTTGACGATACTGAGTGGGAGAACCAACCCGCTTAGAAGACTGAAGAAGAATGTGGTTGTCATTGCACGGCCCTCTGACACAGTTGTGGTGATTTTCCCACTGCTAAGCCGATACCAGCATTCCCACCAACGCGTTGTGCGGGTGCGTAGGTGACCTCTAGTGGCATTCCTAGTGAACACCCTTTGCATATGGAAAACAAAAACAATGGGGCGAGCAGGAATTGATTGCGTTAGGATGTCTGTGTAATCACAGTTCCATGCACAGTTCCATTCAATTCCGAAACTAATCCTTGCATAACAAATTATCGTCACATGGAACGAGGTGATAGTTGCCATTGCGTACCAAACAAAATGAATTAGTGGTGGAAAACTATTCTCTGCAAATGGTGTCATTTATTGTACTTCGCACTCAGCTTAGTGTCGTTTGGGCCTAATTGGTTTGAATATGCTGCCGAAGTTGATGGTGGGGCTGCAATTGGTGCGCCAGTATTCGTCATGTCGCCTAAATCTTATTTCCTTTCACTCGTTCGTGCCACTGGTTAGCTGAGGCCACAATCGGTTAGGTGTTCGTTGTCCCTTCGGGAAACCAGCAGTCACACAGATGTGAGCGGAGTGAATGTCTACCGCCTTACCTAGACACGCCATCACACTTCGTGATGCCGAGGCTCAATTAACTATGGCTAACAATATCTGCAAGCCGTGCAGTATTCATGCTTAAGTTGGGCTTTGCTACCACGCATGTGAAGGCGATGACATCAGCAACGGAGCCGCACAATTTCTTGCACACCAATGGCATCAGTTCTGGTGAAATTTGTTTTATTCACACCGCATGTGCGAGTCCACTTAAAAGTAAATGCATGCTGATGCTAAATTGCCTGCTCAAGATTCTCAGTCCAATCGATTCCTTAAACAGAGTACAACCGTTTTTCGCGAGAATGAGGAGGCGGAGGGAGAAGAGAAAAAAGATGTTTATAGACTTTAAAATCTGGCAGAAATTGTATCATTCTAAATGCTCACCGTTGTGAGACGATCAGTAGTTCACCACATTCAGCAATCTGAAACCAAAAATGCGTTGAGAATGTGAAATGACAATTTTACTGCAATGTTCAACGTTTATTTTATCAGTAGAGGAGAGGCGATCGACACATGTCCATGCTAATTTCAATGCATATTTACTGTTTTATTTTGCTTAAATGTCGCAGTGTTAGTCAGTGCTAGCTACTGAGCTTCTGCCACTTGCGGTTCTTCAACGCTAAGACTTCATTGTGCATTTCGCGAGCCAGCCAGCCACTGCTCACACGTGAGGGGTCTACAATTATAGCAGGGACTAGAGATTGAAATGCGCCCTTCCAATCCTATCACATACTCGCACACACACACACAGGCACTTGATTTACAAAGAAGTGATTGAGAATGCGGAGAAGAGTAGGTGAACCTAGATAAACGCAGCAGGTCGGCCAGTGTTGCGTACCAAACTGTAAATTATCAATGAACGCAATCGAAACACTTGTGGTGCTAGCGGACGCAAGGCTTTCAAAAGATGTCCGTTTTGCTTTGGGAATTATTCATGACATATCAATTTCCCACGGCTAATGTCATTTGGTGAGATACACATCTCGATCTATGCGGTGTAACATTTAGACAGAGGTCAATTTCGAAGCTGAATAGAACGACTTGAACGCTCCAAGTGTTGATGTATGGGACTATGAATCCATAGTATTTCTCGCACAGGTGCAACTCCTGCTCTTTGCATCGGTACTGTTTTCCACACACAACAGCTGTCCAGTAAGGATGCCACTAGAGGTTATCTGCGCATTAGTACAGTGCGCAGGTTGAACTGCATTTATTTGCATGAGAGCGGGAGAATCACCAAAACTACAGCAGAGAGCAATGCAGTCAACACCACGCCCTTCTTCAATCCACTAAGCAGGTTGATCCTCCCCACAGAATCATCAGTCAACGCTGCTCACAGAAACTGCTTCAGCTTAGCTGTCAAAGATCAATCGCTTTCCGCAGCATGCAGACAGTTGTGTGTTGAGTTTGTGTTGAAATGAGAGGTCATCAAGCATCGGCAAGGTAGGAAGACTGTTAAGCAAATAATTGTAGCAGCGAGCATTTGAACACCAACATCACGATATTGAGGCAGCACACTAGCTTTCAAGTGAGTGAGCATCGAGGTCTCTGCACACCAATCATGAAGTGCTGATGTTCATATTATCAGTTTGCAATGGCAACAACTTATGGACAGGGTGATGTACTCGTGACAGCCTTGCCTTAGTCTGCACAATTTCATGCAGCAACAGGGATGGCACACGTGTCACATTACTGATTGCAGTGTTAGTGGTTTAGAAAGTGATAGAGGTGGTACAATCTTTTGCTTACCGTGTTAACCATCACCGTATGTTGTGTGAAACGGGCTGCAGTATTTGCGGTTATTCATTTGTTATCAGCTGTTTTCCACCCTTGTGCTTGCCACTCGTGACGCGTTGTGTAGCGTCTTTGTGATCACGGCAATATTCTGCTCAATATGCAAGGTATTTTTATTTTGATGTTTCACTGATTTCTCCGCATTTTTTCCGAGTTACCGATACGCAGCTTGGGGATAAGCAATTTACACTTTTTGTGTAGATAAAAATGATATATCTATTTTAAAAAATCTTGTTATTGTATACATAAATTTTTGAATAAATCTCCTCGAGCAAAGTGAATGCTCACTCTTTGATGAATCGCACATTTGCAAATTGGATGCTACTTGCTCATTTTAGTACATTATCTGTGCCAGTGCTGCCTACTTTGTCGATTCTGGGAACGACCGGAATTCAGTTGGATGGGCCGTATGTGCTAAGGAGAAAGGACATACTATCAAACATCATTCTGCTTCTGGTGTCGATGCCTGGTTGGGCATTAGAGTTGACAGGATTGTGCATGTCTGTTATGTAGCATCTGTTAATTTACGTAGAATGTGTAAATGGTCTACGCTCATGTAGGTGTGAGTTCCAGCATCTGAGCTGTTGTGGTGGATTTTGTGTCTCACCAGACTCACTGTGCATGTTTCTTGTAAGAATGACCCCTTAGTCTTCTATTACAGGTCTTTCCAGCTGCAAAGATTTGTCATATCAGTGACTGCAGAACACAACATTCTTGATGGTGCGTGAAGTGGTTTACCACTCGTATTCTCTTGGAGTTTACGAAGGACGTGTTTATGGAGAAGGCCGTGCCAGTGCTGAATGGCATTGAAATTACCTGTGTTTGGTGGGACAGTTGGAAGCGTGCAAAGTGCAGTGCAGCGCAGCGCAGTGCAATGTGGTGCCGTGATTTCTGCCCTTGTGAGGTGTAGGCAGAAAGGACCTGTCGTCAGTATGAATGAAGTGTGCGGATTGGTGGAGGAAGGAGGTTGTCAACTTGGTGGTTTGCAAAAGTGTGCATTCATTTGCATTTGTCCATTTGCTGTTTGTCCAACTATTTAATTTGTGCCTTGTATTGTGTTGGCTGAATTCACCCACTTTTGTGACAGATAATGCTACTTGTTATGGTTTTGTGGTGGGAAGAATAACTGGCGTGCGTTTGTCCATTGCTTGCACAGTTTTCTAACCTAGCTGAGGCATGTTGTGTTTAGCAGGTTTAATGCATATCGATGCATTCATTAAGAATTATGATAAGGACGAATTGTGAGTGTTAAATATAGGGTATCATGGAGCAAGTACGAGCAGCTTGAGGATGCTGGATGTTGTCAGAGTGTGGTACGACAATCCGTGTTACATTTTGCATGAACGTGTGCATTTCATCATGATGCTTACCATCAAATGGGCTTTCTTCCTCCTAAGTCGAGGCAATAGTGTGGACTCGCTGCGGAGTTGCATCAAATGGGTGTGTTTGAATTAGTCTACCTTTGATTGGGGAAGGGGCTGCTGCTTTGCCTTTTCTCATTGCGTTGTGAACTTGAGGACAGTCTTCTCGAGATATGTGCGCCATTCTCTAGACGCATTGGCAAGTGTTCAGAGTAAGTTAGGTGGTAGGTTTGGACAGACGTGTGTGTGGAGGTGGGAGGATCTGGTTGCTGCACGGAGTCGTCAGATGAGATGGTGGGCGCCGAAGCCGATTCCGTGGTAGTTGAGATATCTGTCGCAGTGTAGGGCTCCTTAGTAGTGATGATTGTAGAATTGGAAGCGGATCCACTGACCATGGTGGTTGGAGGGTAGGAGTCGGACAAATTTGTCGCGATGAATAAAGCTGTCACGTTAGGTTTGCCAGTAAAGACAATCGCAAAGACCAATGCAGAACCCTCAGTATCTATGGTAGCAGAAAAGACGCAAATAGTGGAAACGAGACTGTTTGAGAAACCAGAGCAGATGTCTTGGTATTAGTTGTTTAACGAAGAGAGAAAGATAACTTTGTCATGCTTGATTTAGGCGCCAAGTAGAGACGCCTGTCGCGGATGTGGTAGCTGAAATAGTTAGAATGATTGAAGGACATCAAAAGCAATTATGATAGTATCGAGGCCTCGAGAAATATTATGTCTCGACGTACAAATCCGTGACAATCTGTGGTCAACGTCAATGCTGAGGAGGGGTGGGGAATATGGGTGACGAAGAAAGAAACCGTCAGCAGAATATGCAGCCTCAGTGTGTGGACTCGCACTGCACGACAGTTTTAGCGAGATGGACAAGCCTTTGAGTTTTGTTGAGTCAATGGAAGCAGGTCTGCCTCAATTACACACACCACTTCCCTGCGTGCAATCCATCAGCCGCGGTTAAACACTCATTGCACTCCATGCTTAACGGAATGCAACATGGTGATCAAGCCTCTTTCTGTACAGCTGTAGGCATTCTGAAGTGCTCGCGTCTTCACGACGAAAGCGGATTTCACCAGCGAAAATTGGCACGAAACTTGGTGTTAGGAGGGATGTGGGGGATCGCAACAAGTGCAACAAAATGACAGAATTAACTTTCGATAGCATTTGAATGTAGTAAGATACATTACGAACTGCAAGCGCCACGGATTTGCTTCATTGCTCTTTGACGACTGAGAGACAGACGTCCGGACTGACTGATTGATATTAAGCGCGCGGATGCAGTATCGAGGCAGCGAATGTATCCACTCTGTTTTTTTTACGTTGAATCAGCTGTGAATGCAAAGAGATAAAGTAATTCATCTATCACTAGCTGTTATCACATATTTTTGCACTATTGAAATGCTCGCTATCCTCATTGGATTGACACCCCAGATAAATGCCATAATTGGGGAGCGTTTGGGCACGTACGGTGTTCAGAGTAGAGCAATACAATGTAAGTATCTCACAATTCGTAAATGCAAAAAATCCCCATTTAATATGCTGGTGGCAAACCAAATGAGGCAACACTAAAACCCATTGCATTTATACCTCACCCATTCTGGACTAACATAAATGGAAGTATTTCGAGGAGGAGAGGGAATCCAAGATGTGGCGTTTAGCATTTCGCGTGTGCAACTCAACGTAGGTCTTTAATTTGATGATAGATGCTGGTGGTAAACAGTTAATTGTCCTGTATCACCATAACTAATACCATTCCTACTTCACGTAGCTCGTTGTCAAATGATCAAAGAGCCTTATATGATCTGGATGAGACGAACTAACTCTCTTCCAGAAGTAATGCCGATGCAGTCTCCACTTTGCTGAGGGCACCAACGTATTCAAATTTCACCTTAACATCTGGCTGATTGCGCGCATAAACGGAGGCGGAGATGGTCTGTCCCGATTCCATTTTAGTGAAATCATGGACTTGGCTTGAGGAGATGTAGATGGGTCCTTATCACCTACTGTCGAGACTCCACTCGATATTGTAGCCGAGAATGCTACCGTAGAGTCTAGGTGGAGGGTTCCACGTCATGCGTTTTCTGTGAAAGTCACACGCCTCGAGTTTCACATTTGAGGATTACTAAGAACTGCACAATGCAAATTGAATGTTTCTAACGGTGACTGTACATGTGTTCCTCTGTGTTCTAATGTGGGTGGATATGAATGCAGTGAGCCAAGCATGAAGGTATGTGAAGGAGAAGCTGCTACTAATGGGGTAGCGGTGGATTAACAGCAGGTGAAATGATGGCAGACCTGAGTGTAATACTTTGAATTCCAATGCGTCAGACAATGGACTATAAATGCTGGGCGAAATGACACACACGAACTGAAGTCGCATGCATCAGCATTGATCTCAGTCCTTCCATTTCATATTCTCGCTCATCAGCAGAAAGAATGGCCTCTGTTTGCCAAGGATTTTGCGAAAAGGGACTGTCGACCTTCTTGAGGATCTTGCGATCACTAAATTTTTCTCCCACACCCACCGAATTTCATATGGAAACGTGCGATTCGCGAACATCCTCGTGGTATTTTGCCTTAAATGAGGACATTGCCTGCCTGTGCGGCTAGACTAGATGTGCTTAGATAGCAAGAATTGCAGAGAGGTACAGCAACTCTTCGCTCACGAATTCACCATAGCATACGCCTTCGGTCCAAATTGATGCAGAAGCACCAGGGCTCACGGTTTGTATGGACATGGGCAAACTATAGTAGTTCACACATTCCTGTACATCTGCCGGCTTCCTCGGTAAACTTATAGCCTGCGTTTTGTCTTAACCGTACGCGATGGTGATCATTTTGTTATCCTTAGATAAAACACTGACTTTACCTGCATTGTTGCACTAAAATGTTGTTGGCCAAACAGTAGAGTTTGAGGATACCACCCACCAAAGTTGTTTAGCTTCAATTACTCAACCTGAAATTCGGCATCTAAAAGTACTAGATCAGCAGGACAATGTGGAGTTCATTACAGAGTAGATGTCGAAGTGCATTGGCAGACCAAATACCAACAGAGGTGCTGCTAAGGGAGGCCAACGTTGGGTGGAATGCCAGAAGAGTGGGTGCGTCTACTCATTTGAATCATTGTGATATGGTTGTGGTTTGATGCGCTGCTGCATGATGTGATAAGGATCGAGAGAAAAGCGCAATAAAATAGAAGCAGAGTGCAGCCATAAAATACTGGGAAATTGTGGATGTCTGCGGCAGGTTCACCTGCAAAACGAACACCCTCATTCGCTAAGTGCTTCCACACGCATGGAGATGTGAGTAGAGCATTGTAAGATGCACATCTTACTAGTTGTCGGTGGGAATAGCCATGTAAGACGGAGGTTGCTAACAGAAAGAGGCAAAGTTGAAGGGACATCATGAATTCTAGAACTAAGTTGTTACCACAATCATGCATTGACTCCACATCTATTGTCAGAGTATGTCAGTCAATGAAATGTCCAAATCCATCTCCAAAAAAAAATAGCGCTGTATGTCAACTTGTCTTGCCGACAGTGGCGAAGAGGTGTGAGTCAGATGAAAGGCGCTCTGCTTTGGCATTGGAAGTGTTTCCGCTTTTGCGGTGATTACTCCAACCACCACCATTTAAATGCTGGTTGCATCATGTTGTTACACTGCATTCATTCCAACTCCACTATTCACCAGTTTCCTTAACAAATCCTATTGCACAGGTTTAATTGTGTCCTAAAGTTAAACTGCTTCTAGTATGCTCAAACTGAAATAGCAGTGCAATTTTAACTTCTACTTCCTGTTTTGAACAGAGCGTTTCATTCATTTATGAATGGCACAGATAATCCACACTCGCGTCACATTACTGACAACATCGTTAATGGATTCAAAAGTGCTACAACAGCTAATTTTTTGGCCTTCTTAAATAACCAGCACAATTTGATGCATGACATGGGCTGCAGCGTTTGCGGACGTTTTTTGGAAACCAACAATTTTCCGACATTGCGTTTGCTACTCCTAACACGTTATGGAAGCCATCTGCGTCCACTGTAAGCCTTTGCTCAATACTTGAGATGCTTTTCAATTTTGGTATTTTAACAATTCTAATTTACTCGTTTACAAAACGGCCAATCTCTTGTTTCCATTGTGAGCAGTTTTTATAATTCTGTGCTTTTGAATAACAAAGCAAATTTAAGAAATACTGAGCTACTACCACACTGATTTTGTATTATACACGTCAAGTAAAATAAATGAGTACCCGTTGGTGATTCGCTTAATTTGTCAAATTAAAGACCATTGGTTCTATTTAATATGCTACCTGTCTCCCTGCTGCTCTTTTGTCTGTTCTGATGATGGATGGAATTCTAGCTGAAATGGCTATAGGTGCTAAAAAGAAGGGAAGTACTTTCAATCAGCACATTCCTCCCAGTGCCAATGACGTTCTGAAAGTTGCAGTGGACATGAACATGCGTGTCCATAAGGAGTTCCTATGGGCTGATGAGTAACACAAAGTGTGAGATCGGACTAGGTTCAGGTGCGTATGAGTTCCAGCTTCAGAGCTGTTGTGGTGGATTGTGTGCCTACGTGTTTACAACTGCATTTTGTTGTTCTATAGGTGGCTGCAGGATCAATTGTGGTTAATGTAAGCTCAAATCGGCATCGTTGATCTAATTTGCGTGCTGTACAACTTCAGCAGATGCCATTTAAACGAACACAGGTGGAGGTGGTAAACAATCCGCTGCGAACAAACCGCCAATGTACAGTCGACACCGACGTCAGAGAAAGTGTCAATTCGCTTGTCAGGTCGGTAAGATCATTGCAGAATATTACGATGACTGGGGTTGCATCTTTGCATATCGTTATGCTTCAGTAGACACGGAGGTGGTATCGGGTTGAAAATGGTAGGCAGAGGCGATGAGTGGATGGACGGTATCTTCGAGTTCCACCACAGAAATGGAGGGCAGATGAGTTTGTGGGGTGGTATACCGGTCGCGCCCTCTTCGAGTCTGTGAAGAACGTGTGTGTGGAAAAGTCTGTGCCGTTGCCGGAGGGCACTGTATTGACCAATGTTTGTCGAAAGGGTTGGAAGTGTGGTACGGTGCCGCGATTCCTGCGTCCATGGCGCCGTAGGCAGAAAGAACTAGTCGTCAGTGGGAATGAAGAGCGTGGGTAGGTGGAGCATGGAAGTTGCCTACTTATTGGTTCGCATAAGTGTACATTTAATTCCACTTGTCCGTTCGTTGTTTATCCAGCATGATTGGCTGTGCCTTTTAATGAGTAGCCTAAAGGCGCCCAATTTTGTGACAGACAACGCCACTTCTTTTGGTTCTTCAAGAAAAGAATAACTGACACGGATTTGTCCATTGTTTGCACAGTCCACCTACCTTAACCGAGGAAGATTGTGTATAGCATGTTTAATGTATATGGATGTGCTTTTCAAGTGTTATGATAAGAACGAGTTATGAGTGTTAATTCCACGGTATCATGGAGCAAGTGCCACTGACTTGGGGGTGCTAGATGTTGGCGGAATGTGGTAGGACAGCTCGCGCTATTGATTCTCAAGTATACCTGCTGCGCATCATAATTCTTGCCCCTAAATTTGTTCTTATCATCTTCTCATAGGTCAAACCAATGGTGCGGTCACTTCACACAGATGATTGGGAAATATGTTGCTGCTATACCTCTTCCTATTGTCTTGAGGACTTGGGGAAAGTTTTTTTCGAGACATGTGTGCCATTTTCTAGGTGTACTTACAAGCATTAGGAATAATTTAACTGGTAGGGCTTGGACTGATGTACAAGCAGAGGTGGGAGAATTTGTTTGTTTCTTTGTCTCTAGACTTGCCTAGGTGCCTGGTTGTCTACTTACCCACTTCACCCCAAAGGCGGTATATAATGTGATATTGGAACATCTGCACTTCCCGGACTTAGTGTTAGCGTGCTTGTCGAATTCGCTGCATCTTTGTTAGAATCGTCTGACTATCGGAAATGCTGCAGTCGACGCCTCACTTCCTCCGTGGTGAGTGCTTTTAAAGCCATTGCTACTAGCAATACGAAGATGCGGAGTTGTTGTTCTTAATGGGAGCGGATTGAACGCTTCTTCCTGTCCATCCGCATCATTGACATGCGGATTTCCAAGAGTTTGAATAGGTGTTACTGAACCGGGCACAGCTTTGGTTCAGAGCCAAGCATGCACCACGGATTCGATTCTAGCTCTCGTGTTTCTCCACCTAAAAGGCAAGAGTTTTATCCAGGTAACGAATACGATGCTGTAGGTGGAGTCAAATCAGAGCAGTTTACATATGGAGGTAGGGCGTGGCTATTGCACCAAAAATTTGGGAAGCCTTGTTTGGAAATCACAGTGCTTCTTCGTCTATTGCAGGGGCTGTTTTCCCTCTTCTTTCATGTCTATCATTCCTGTCTGTCTGAACCCTCGTTTTAGGACGAAGATGGAGAGCTGCCTCCACTTGTACAGGTGTTTTAGCTAAGCAGTTGTACGCAAATCGGAAGCTCATGAGTCCTCTGTACCGCGTTCGGCTTTCTGCAGTAGGCGTACAGCCGTTGACTTCCATCCTTTCCTTCGTAGAGCAATCGGTGAGACCTCTGATGCCTTTGATGATTTCATGACCTCATCCTCAATCGATTCGCCCACCAGACGGTACATTTACTACTGGCGAATGTATGGTAGCTTCAAGAACATTTGATATTCCTAGCCTAACTATGACAAGACGAATGTATTCACACATTTGACTAGTAGCTCTCGAAGCCCTTTCTTCTCGTTGTTGGTGGCGTAGTTTGGCTGCGCCATGAGGTTGTGTAGGAAGCTCACGGCTACAAATGTGGCCACGAATGGACATTGTGAACATCGACGACGCTTTCTACTGGTAGTAAGAGAATTGTGCTTTCAGTGCTTGGGTGAGTGGGTAGCAAATCCGTGCCAATAATCACACCCCAACACGGCCCTTGACACACCAAAATTCTCTGCCTCTGCTGTTGTTCCTTCTCCTGTTGAACGCAGCTCATTGGATGGTGAAACTATTCCATGTTTGTCCTTGCAATTTAGCGGGAATAAGTGGGAGCTCTTTCAGAGTGGATGGAATGGGAATCATGAACGCTTACCTACTTCTGGGACATGATACGGAGGGTCTGGATATGAGATTGTTGGGCTTGGTCACCAATTACTGTAGTTGTGGCGTGGAATGGCAGACCCTTCTTGAAGCTTGCAAGGGGAATCGGTATCGGTGGTGTCGAGCATCTGGATCATAACGGGTGGCGTAATCCGTGTTAGAATGGGGCTCTTACCCATCTATCTCTTAATTCTGGTTGGAAGTGAATTACAGACACCTCGTTTCGCTGGAAGTTGCAGAATCTTGTGCACTCCTCGTCATCTTCGTTTGCTATTTTGGCAGTGATGGGAGAACTCCGTGGCAAGAGTCAAGAGATTCGTGTGTGTCGGCCGATTTCCAACTTGAATGCAAATTCAAACCAACATGGAGCGCTAGGCATTTGCTTGTTATGTGTGTGCAAACCAGTCATCACTCGGTTTGCACCATTTTTAGTTCAATGCGGTTTATCAGTAGACAAGACCGTGGTAAGATGCAGCGTATGCCGTGAATTTGAAGTGATGGGACCACGTAACACGCAGTAAAACGGATTTTGCAGTAGAATTTTGCAGCTGACGGATGTGCACTTTGCAGACACTGCATTTTAATGCGTCTTGTACTGCGCCACACCACTAATCACTTTCTTTTCCGGTCTCTGAATTCACAGGTCACCCATCCCCATGATGGGCAGATGGAGTAGTCTCAGCCTATTTGCTCTCGCCTGCCACCTTGATGACGTGCCCGAAGACGGTGCTCAAACACAAAACCATACTCCTCATGTACTCATTGCCAACCTTGACGAAGCGTAGGAAATATCGGAGCAGAATAAACCAATTGCCAACAATAGGACCAAGGAAATGTGGTGGACGAGGTATGGTAACAAAAGACAAGGAACGTGCAAAAGCTACCACAGACTCTGCAAGAATTTTTGAGTCCTATGTCAGACATAAGTATCAGAACCGTCCAGATGTCGTAGAGGCCGAGATTTTTTTATTCTATCGTGGTATTGATTGGACAATGTGATTTTCTGCAAAAAACAATCACCTTCTTTTCTTTCCAACTAATATTTTGGGTAACTTCGGATGATTTCGTAGTTGATCGACGTGAATCCTAGCCAGATAAGACCGCATAGAGCAAGGAAGTACCATCAGTGTATTGTCTTCTCCATCACACACTTGGTGTGGGTAAATCTCATCAATTAGTGATATTATCACCAGAGTCGGAGGAACTGACAGAAGCACGGCTGGCGTTAATTCGCACCTTTAACTCCGTAATAGCGTCAGTCACTCGGCAAGTTGCCTGCCCAACTTAAGGCGAGCGAGTAGACGGACAATCGAAATCAGGCAAATTTCCTTTATTTGCTTCTAGTGAGAATGGAACGCTGACCCAAACGGTGCCATCGGGAGCCTCGAAAGGTGGGCCAATTTTATGCTAGTAATAACGCCTATGTGTAGGTCGCCAGGCACACTTCTCTGTGTGCAGGTTTCTAGATGATTCTATTTTTCTGATAACTCTTGCGCTCACTAACTGCTATTTCGGTAGCTGTGCTTTAAGTCTGCTGATGCTCATGTAGAGCCTAGGGTCAGACAGTGTGTAGAATGTTCCCCCTTCTCCCTCTTTTCGCTTTTACTATTGGAAGGCTGAGTACGCTTTGCCATCTTTATTATAGGTCAGAGATAGAGTATAGAGAAATATTGTAGAGGAGTTCAAGACGGAGATGTGTCAGGCTGCCCTGCAACCAGATTCAAACTGTCCTCCCGCCTCTGGCCTGCAAAGCATCTTCAAAGAGCATAAGTATCAAATTCACATGTACGTTTATTCGCGGCTAAGCCGTCAAAGAAACTCACTCGGACACAGGTTCGAGAACCGGTTTCCTTTTACATAATCCTTGGCATTCAGAAGCCAACCTTGATGCTGAATCGCTTGACTGTTGATTTGAGGCATTGGGAGCGTTAACAATGTTCACAGTCACATTGCCAGAACTGGCATTGTCACAGAGATTTAGCAACATTTCTGGCCCATTTTTGGTTGAAACAATAAATTCAGTCCACTTTTTCGTTAACCGCTGGTCTGCTTTTAGGCATTCGATGGCTGCTTTGCGCTCAGCAACTTATGCCTGGCCTTCTACGTCCTTTGCCAAGGAGATTCACTACTCTCTCACTTCTTTGTTATGTAGATCTTTGTGCACAAGGATCAAAACGCGCTCACTTTCCATTCGACTGTGACTTTTATGCAAACTAGCTTCCCATGCGCCACTCAACATCTCATCACTAGCTGAGGACAAAGAGAACGCACTCAAAGTCTGCCTTATTGTATGTTTGAAGGTGACACTGAATGCAAAACTTCGAGAAGCAAAGGAGGTACTAATGCCCAGAGGCACTGCACTAACAGTTAAACTGTGCAACCAATAGGAATTTACGCGCACTGAATCTCGCACATCGCCAACCTTTAAGGTGGTAATCAAATATTTTCAACTGCAGCTAATTAGACGCGCAGTATCATAGACCCTTCAAGCAGGAGAAATGAAAGGCAGAGCATAAGCGAAAAGAAAAGAGAAGGCACTTAACTTGAAGCTGTTTACGCGATCCCGGTTCGTCACCACCGTAAAATGTATAGGCACATTCGGCTGGGGTGGCTCATGGCATCCTGATGGAGCAACCAGTCAGCACGTGAAGAGATGAATAAAACCAAGTGAATATGCAAAACAGCTTTTTTACAAAGGAAATCATGAAGTTGATTTCAAAGGGACGAAAATTCTTAAGACGCTGCTTTACGGGTGCGTGCTCAGTTCCACCCTTCTGCATAGTCGAATATCGCGTTCGCTGGTCTTTGTGTGCGCCACCACCCATCCTAAGCCCATAGCCAAACAAATACTAGTGGACAGGCTTAAATAAGCTGACCAAGTGTCTCAGACCCAGTGTCCGTTGGCCAGACGCAAGGCACACACACGCACGTACGCATATCATTTGAGCGTATTGACGCACTCGCGCTGGTTATCGGGACGGTCCGCCCGGAAGATCTATCGCCCGCCCACCTGGCTGGAAGATGGAACGAATCCGGACCACTCGCTCATGTAGTCAATCCAGATTGTGACAAATGGCAACGCGAATTCTAACGCACAAGTCTACACTTCCTACGAATATCTCAAGCAGAATTATAAAGCTACCTTGCTTACTGCGCTGAATGCCTCCTTTTGGTGGAGAGTAAATATCTAGGTGAGAATATTTTGGGCTCAATATGAGTGAGTGAATATGTATGTGTCATTGCCTGTGGCTGGTTTTCACAAGGATGATCTGATTAAGTCGCAAGGGTACGAAAGGAGTAATAGAAACGCTTTCTTAACCAATAATGTTTGTTGTAGTGGACTGAGTATGCTATTGCTTGAGTTATACTGCTGTGAGTCGAAAATTCACGCACGAGCAAGTGTAATGCATGTGAGCACCATCGTAGCAGTTACAAAATCAGGGCAAACCCACAATATGTAATGATTTTAGGAGTCAAATGTTGTCAGTCATTTTTGGGATTACATGACTCGATGATGGTCTGCCAGTTGTGATCGCTCGAGTCGATGAGGTTTCCTAGCAGCTGTGATTGCGCAGGAGTTGAAAGAGATTCCTTGGTGTTAGTGCTTACCTAGGTCAGTGCAGGTGCCCTGGTCATGTTGAGAGAAGGGACAGAAATGGGTGCCTTTATCGTAGTGACTATGGAGGCCGAAGCAGTTCCCTCAGTCGTGGGAGTTGCGAGTGACAAATTGGGTAACTTGCTTGCAGTAATTGCGAGAGACGATTCATATGGCTTGGATTTTGTGCTCGCAATATGCAAAGCAAATCTTTTCGCCATGGTCAGCACAGGAATCGAGGCAAGCTGGCTAGTCGTAATTGCGGGGGCCGAAGAGGACTCCTCAGCAGTGGAGGGCATAGTCGTATAAGAGGACTTCCTAAAAGTGGTGAATACGGGAGGGAAGAAGATATTCCGGCCATGTTCACTGCGGGTGCAGAAGCAGATCTTCTAAGGTTAGTGGTTGCTGGAATTGAGGGTACATTCCCATGCCATGAGTTAACCCCTTCCTTTCTACCCAAACAATGCATCTCTTCAATGACATTTGTTAACGCATAGATGGAACTGAACTGCTAACCGTGCACTATGGGTTATATTTGACAATCGTGATGGATACGCCTTCCTAAGTATCTGCATTGGATTTCACGCCAGTAGCCAATGGTGAGCGATTGAAGAAATGATGCTGCTAATGTCAAAATAGGCCCTTGAGCCACCATTTCGACCTAACCTAAAGGAACGGGAACCATGGCACTGCATTTGATAGGACGGGTAAACCAGACTGGCCTTGTTTCCCAGGTGGTGTGGATACTGCTGCGAAGTCACTAAGGGAACCGATGCAATCAAATTCCACTAAAACATTGGGTTTTGAGTGCGCACAAACGGTGGCAGAAACAAATACGCCTGACCTCAACTAAAACAACTCTTTCATTATGGGATTCTAACATGGAAAGATACGAACGATTAAATACTCGTGGTTTGCATAAGGGATAACAATTGAGGGTATTAACCGTTAATATGAAGGCCATCTATATTCACTCTACGCTAACCAGCTGCAACTCAGTGCAGCCTTTGATAAAATGAGTAGAATAGACTTATCTTGCCCTAAAGATGGTGTAGTAACTTTCGCATATTTGCTGCGGTGACCAACATATTAAAGCCAAAGCCGAAATGCCACTTGAGTGTGTGCATGAATAGAGTCGTAAACAGTCTGTTTTGATCTCTGGTAAGTAAGGATATGAAAATTACTTGAGGGGAGCTTAACATTTTTCAGCCAACTATCATCGGGGCTCCACTCGATAGTATAGTCAGTAAAGCGACCGTTTGGTTTGGCTGGTGGATTCCGTGACACTTTTACCGTCCAAAAGCCAACCACGCCAAGTTGCACGTGCTGGGAAACAGTAAGATGTGTACAATGAAGAAGGAGGATATTTATCATTGTTGCTAAAAGGAACATTTTTGTGCAACTCCGTTCTCGCCCATGCGAAAAGGAATGGATGCAATGAACCAATTAACATGATTAGAATAAGGAGTGAGTAGCTACCGCTGATTGCATATAGGTAGGGTAGCAGAGATTGGAATGGGGACAGACCTGCGAGCATTGCTTCAACTAGCAATGGATCGACCATCATGCAGAAATTGTTAGAAGGTACGAGCCCACACAATGTGATCTCATAAATGGCTGATGGTTCCAGTCTCTCCATTTGATATTTTATCTTATTGAGAGTGGGATTGACCACAGGATTCCACCGCTTTTGTAAAACATGCCTAATGATCTTCATTAAGTCATCGAAACCACTGTTATCTCCTACGACATCCTTAGGGTCATGTATCGATACTTAAAAGTAGCGAACGTCTCCTTAGTAGGTTGCTTTAAAGGTCGGCTCTTGCATGCCTGAAACAGGTGGAGAGGAGATATTAGGGCAACGACAGCGAATCAGCACTGACGTGGTTCTCATTCATCGTAATCGATTATGGAGGTCAAAATGTCTATGTGCTAAAGTTGATTAAATGCCGGCAAGTAGGAATATTTTATAAATTCTGCACAGTATGAATTTTAGGCTTCAGTCATGCTGTCGCGTTGAGGAAAGTAGAGGAAATGACCAGCCTCGTTCAGATGTAGTCACTGACAGAAGAATAAGACGGGAATTATTGTATTCAAATTTCACTCCAACTCTCTGTTGAATTTGCGCGTAGACAGCGGTAAAAACCATTTGTCGAGGCTTCAGGCGAGCAATGGTATTAACGTTACATAAAGAGATATCAACGTTTTCCTGTGGTGCATAATGAAGACGCCATTTAATAGTGTAGACAGAAATGCGGGCATTGGGTTTAGCTGGCGGATTCCGTTTCATGTTTACTGTGTAAGGGTCGGTTACTTCAAGTCTCCCACTCCGGGGAACATCAAACCTTCAAGAAGCAAGGCAATTATAGTAGGAATTATTGCCAGGAGGGAAACGAATTCTCATATGTTCCATGTACTGCCATTCATGTCCACATAATCACCAATAAATGGGGAAAGTGGAGCATGAGGCTTAACTGCCGTGGAGCAGCCACGGACAGCACAGTCCACGCACTATGAGTGAATATGCTATTGATGGGATTAGGCCTTCTACATGAAATTATTGTTCTCCAGCAGTAAGGTTGACCTCAGGATACCACCGATTCCGTAGAACTAAACTACTAATTCTCATTAGGACCTCGAAGCCACCGAAATCCCCTTTGACGCACTCATGGCCGTGTATTAATATGCAATTCTACTTTCCTATCGAATTTCTCGCCTGTTCTTATGGTTCGTAATAGAGATGATATCGCAAAAATATTTGCATATTCCGTGGGGCTCAGTTAACTGTGCACAATATTTGGCATTAGGTTATGGCATCGCTATGGATGAATTGAAGGACATGGACCAACCTCATTTTAGTAGTGGTGTGATTGCATTCACAAACATACTGCGAGTTCCGACATAATCAACTTTCACTGAAGTGTTCAATCGATTCTGTGCACAAATAGAGACGACAATGGCTTGTCCTGACTTCTAATAAGCGAAGTCATAGTAATATCTCAGAGGCGATTGGCGTCTTCTTCCATACACTATCCAGACTTCAACCTACAGTGTAGCCAGTGATGCAGAATTTGCGCCCACATCCACTACCCGCATTGACTGCGTTTGTTTGAGCAGCGCTTCAAGTCTGCTGATGTTCATTGGAAGCTAAGGATCAAACGACCGCGATTGTTTAGCGCATTCGGACGCAGGCTTAGGTTTGGTCTCTATTCAACCCAATATTTGGTCAAATATGCCGCCGAAGAGCCAGGATATTAGATCGGGGGAGTGAATCCGCTGATGACATGGGATGCTTCGAAACCTTGCAAGCACAGAACTGTGCGTGGATGTCTGCACCTAGGAATTATTGTCAGAATGAAATTGGTCTGTCTTCTGGTCCTCCCGATGCCACCGCCCAGGCCAGCACCCCATCTCTTTTAGATTGGTTTCAAAAATTATTACCCGATTTCAGGTAATCTTTTATAATGGGCCCATTGTTCCCTCACCCACTTTACTACGTTGTGCAATAACCATGGTTGCCATTTAGGGCAAGAATACAACCAACTCATCACAGACGAGGTTCTGAGTGCTCCAATTTACTTCTGTTCATTAAACAGTAAATGAAACCAACAACCACCAGGGCACCAAAATTTCACAAGGATTAATTTACCAATGTAAGTTAAAGGGCAGACGAATGAACGGATCCGGACGATAAGGTACAGCTCAAGACATCGACTAACTATCAGCGGACTTGGAATTAAGGCAAAATAATCAAGGCGTATTAAGTACCACTGCGTAAAATTTGAGGTCATCAGGTGAACATGTGGGAAGCCAAAGTAGATCTGCACAACACTGGTTTGAGCATAGGGTCAGGTACTTTAGTCATGCTACACGTGTACCCAACATGTTAAAGCTTAAATTCTGAACATGCTTGACCGCCTCAAAAAGTGGTTTTGTGAACAGCCGTAGCTCCAGAAAAGTTTCTGATTCCACTTTTCAGGAGTGGGTACTTTTGTGGCTGACCCTGGAATACTCTAGTGCTTTGCCTTCTGGCTTGTCTAAGTAAGCCCTATGCGAAAAGGAAAGGGTTTGCCATCACACCGTCCAGCATGACGTGAAATAATTTACCTATTTGCTTTGGGATACTTAATCCTATCGATGCTGAAACCAAATATTCGATGGGCTTATTCTTCATAGCAGGGTGTTCTGTGTTCTGTGCCTCGATAACAGATGGCAGGTAACGGAAATGGCATGGATATGCGCCCAAGTCAGACTCTGAGTTATCCACAAACTTATTTGAGCGCATCCACGGCCTACCGTCTGGTCTTTTGTCCGAAATCCCGAAAAAGAACCTTAAACCCCTCTCGTACAATGCATGTAACGGGGACTCTTACAGGGACAGCAAAAGAGCATTTCCAAGATCATGTATGTTTTAATGAATCCCTTGCCCTCAGGAGTCTAAGCACCAGTGACATAAAATTCAGCTCCAGAATTCTTGAATTGCTCAAATCTGTGCTCTGTGTTGTTTAGAAATGTGTCTGCACATCACTAGAGCAAAACATGTCTAGTTGGCGGTGGAATGGATCAACAACTGCGTCATCAGATATTACAAGCTGAGCCTCTTGTGTACGCCATTTGTCTTGATCCCACCTATCTTCGTTCTAATAGTTAATAGGCGAAAGCTTTTCAGCAGCCGGTTGTGTGGATCAACGTGTTTGAGTCAACACGGACGCTACATGCGACGTGAACGCAATCATCAATCAGTTGAGAAAAGCTGGCCGAGTATGAGTTCAGCCTTTAGGGCGTTTTGGGAAGCTTATTGTGTTAGTTCCTAATGTTGGAAGCTTGAGGAAGAATGCTATTCAGCGATTGCTTGTGGCCTTAGCACCATGGGCCACATGATCGCATTATGCGTGGTGCCAAGGTGCACGTAAACGCAGTAATCACAGCACAGGTCAAGAATAAGCCATTTCATAGGCTGATATGGACTTACAAAATTCTTATAAGTACACCATGGTTGAGGTGTGAGCGCACCGGTTCCTGAAGTGAAGATGCTGGTTCAGTTCTACCTCAGTTTGCTGACAATCTCCATCCCGCGCGATGACTTCGCTCTCGCAATGAGTAAGACATTACCTGCCTTTTGCTGATCCGCTCCCACTTGCACACGTGTAGAACCACTCAACAAATGAGACTATTCTAGTAATTGGTAAATCTGCTGAATATAACTAATTATTCGAAGCATGAAACTGGGAGCAAATGCGAATTTATAAAACTAGGTGCTTCTTCTCGTTTCCCAGTGCATCACATCGCATTTGTATGACCTAATACTGTTCGCTACAAAAGGGAAATGAAGTGCACGGAATGCGTAAATATTTTTAAATCAAAATTTCTATTGCAAACCACAAAAAGGTGAGAAATCGAATAGATAGTAGATTTGCTTTTCTCAATCCAAGCACCACAAATGAACACTTACAGGTATGAAAAAGCCGACGTTTGAGGCAACATTCTATGAAGAAAATGAGGAATTGGACATTTTACTACACGAACCCGAGGACGTCAAGGGAGATTTTGGTGGCTTCGAGGTCCTAATGAGGATTGGAAGTCCAATTCTACGAAATCCGTGGTATTCAGAGGTCAACCTCACTGCTGGAGAACGGGAGTGTCGAGTAGAGGGACTGATCCCGCTACTTTCATATTCAGTCACAGTGCGTGGACTGGTGCTACCCGACAAATACAGCGAGTTGGCTGATCCACTGATATTTGAAGTATTGAACGCAAGTATGTCCTTGATATCCATTTCTAGTCTGCTTCTATGCAAACAGCAGTTGTTCCACATAAATTTGCTTTTTTTGTTTAAGTTTTTGCATTCATTGAGGTTTACACGAGACATGGAGGCATATTAGAGTCATTGTTTCCTTAATTTATATCTATTAACCAACTCGCTCTGTTTTTGCAGGGCTTAGTGCTCCCCAGAATGTGAAGCTTGAAGCCGTCGACGCTCACACGGTGAACATGACTTGGGATCCGCCAGCCAAACCCAACGACCTCAACGCTGGTTACACCATTGAATGGAGTATTGATGATAGGGAGCAAAAAAGCATTAATGTCTCCTCAGGTCAATTCTATGCCTTCACCGAATTGAAGCCACAAGTACCCCTTTCTGCCTCCATTTGTGCGCACTATAAGCCTAACGTTTCAATGAAATTTGAATACGTTGGTTCCTTTAGTAAACTCGTGACGGCATCCACACCACCTGTAACACAAGGTCAGTCCATTTGCCTCTTGAGCTTGTCTAAAATTGGCTGATTTACGTCGTCTTCTTTGTCACCCGCTTAAAACTCTACTAAGTCACTCGCTATTTGTTGCTGTCATGAGATCCACTACAAATATTCAAAAGAACGCATTTGTCAAGGCTGTTAAGCATGTCTATTGATGTGGATTTAATAATTGGCTTACATTTATGCTCTGATAGATGTCTCTAAGAAAGGTTTATTCGAGTAGAGGAGAGAGGGTTAGCTGTCCTCAACGTATAAGTCTCCACAACTCTTGCAGCAGCTGGCACTGGGAGATCCACCTCAACTCCTGCAGTGACCATGACCAAAAGATCTACCCCCACTCATGCAAACATCACTTCTGATGATAAAGAATCTACCTCAGCTCCTGCAATCACCGTAGGCGGATCTAATTCAACGCCCAAAATCACCATGATAGGACGACCCACCTCATCTCCTTCAAGCACCACAAGCATGGAAACTGCCTCGACTCCTCCACTTACCCCGTCCACGATATCTGCCTCGAATTCTGCGACCACCAAGACGGGAAACTCTACAATGGTTCCCGCAACTACCACTGCTACTGAACCTACCTTGACTCCTTCATTCACCACGGCAACTCTAGCCAAATTTAGTCCACCGACCCCCATGACCAGTGGATGTACCACCGATTCCGTAATGCGCACCACCAATGAACCCTCTTCTACGACTGAAATTCTCACCAGTGGGCAGTCTACTTTGGTTTCCACAACTACGCCTAGTAAATCCACATCATATATTGTGGCGACCGCGACTACGAGTTCTACTTTACCCACTGGCACCACAAAATTGATGGAATTTGAATCGTCTCCCTTAATCAGTACGAGTGAGCCACCTGCCTCATCTCTTGCAGACGCTGCGAGTGAGGATTCTACCTCGACCTTTTTATTCACCACGGCAAATGCATCAGAATTTAAGCCTCCAATCGTCATGACTAGACCATCTACCCTGACTTCTGTAACCACTACTGAGAGAGAATCCTCTTCAACTCCCAAAATCTCCTCTAATCAGAAGCCAACTTTTGAGCCTGGAGGCACAACCAGCGAACCTACTTTAATTTCCGTACAAACTGCGAGTGGGATATCTGTTTCGATTCCTGCAATCAGAAAATCAAAGCGACATGCACCGTTTGCAACTGTCGCGATTAAGAGTCCCACTTCGACCTCTGTAATCATCACAAGTAAAGGACCAGCATCGACTTCTTCACGCACTATAAATAAGAAGACCTCCACTACTCCTGCAATCACCACAACTAAAGCATCTGCACGGGCTTTGGCAGCCACAAATACTGAGGATTCCCCTTCGATCCCTATGGGCCCCACAACTGCGAAAGCTTTGTCATGTAATGTAATTGCAACTGGCAGATCAGCATCAGTTCCCGTGATCCCCAAAAGTGGTGGATCTCTCTCGACTCCTACATTCATTACGCCTGACGAATACGCTTTGAATTTTGCAATTTCTGCGATCGTACTCAAATGCACTGCAGCCATCCTAGTGTAAACTTTCGCCTCACAACTGCTTGCGTCTCAGACCATGGCATAATTAATCCCTTGTCACTAACATTAACACTTCAAACACTTGCTGATTACCATTCTCCACAAATCTGCAAATCAAGTGTGATAAGCAAGAACGGTCTCATGCGACTGTCAAAGTACCCTTTGTTCAACTAGTCCCACACAGCGACAAAAACATTTATGCACTTATCACGGACTCAAAATTCTCAAAGCTGCACATACAATGCGTAGTAGCAGGGCCATTCGGGGAAGTGCAATGGCTCTAGCAGTGATGAGTCATTTGACAAAAACTGTGCATTTGCGTGCTGTAAATTGAGTCATTAATTGTTGCAGCCTAGAGAGTTTACGGGGTGGATCGACTGGATACATTTGATCAGCCGACCAGATTTGTAGGTGAATAGGTCACCTGGGCAGATGGGCTTAGCTCTCAACACGTGTGAGTCGACACACATGCATGCAGTGTGCTTGTGTGGTTCTTGCGACCGGCTATGGAGGTCTAAACCTCACTCACTCGGTGTCTAATTGGCCGTAGGCCCATTCAGTAGCGTAATAAAACAGCCAATGAGAAGGAGGTGGTTGTGCGAAAGAGGAGAAGGGAACTCTAAGTTAAACGGGGACTTTGACTAACTTGCCGACATGTTGGCATGTCAGCAAGTTTGCTCCTCATCCTCCTCCACCATAAAAGGCGCATAATTTTACCTTTTTAAGACCATGCATTCGAGAGAAAGGCAGTCACTCAGAAGGATGAATTGACAAGGTCATGTAAACGGACCATTGCGTAGCTCAAACAGGTACTGCTGTTCCAACATTCACTTTGGAGAACCCGTTGCATAGCTGCAACAAGTGAAGAGACTGTACAAGAGTGAAGAATGACCATGTGTCAAATCGAACCAGATACCATCTGATTAACTCGCATTCTTAGTTTGATGCTCCTTGTGGTAGGGGAAGTGGCGAATTGACTACATCTTCTGGGATTCAGGAAAGTGGCAGTACTGGAATTATGACAAACGAAGACAACGTGGGTTTCGGCGTCATCACAGATTCATGCTTATGAGGCCGGTGAGTTAGCTTATTCTTATAAGAAATTTGGTGCATCCGCATCCACTCAACTTCGATTCTTTTTATCAACAGACTTTTCGCTTCTCATTAAATGCGGAACCTGTTGCACTTCGAGCTTATCCTCCTCCATCTTTTTTGAAGATGAGGGCGATAACACAAGAATGATTGTGAGAGCTATACAGTGGCATTGAAATGTCTACTTATTTTTGATTATGTATCCGTCATTGCAAAGTAAACACCCTGCAACGTTTGCTTTCGATGATATCAGACAGGATCGAACGGAACCAGATTAGAGGGAGTCGACTAAATTCATATCTCAGATGATCTCGGACTGTTTAGCTTATTTATTACCTCTAATTACCGCTACGTCCATTTAAACAGTAAGTCTGACATGGTACAACAACGACAACTACACATACATGGGAGGTATCAAGCAATTACGAGGTGCAACTGGAACTAGCACCGATCACGATGGGAAACGAGTATATTTACGCGTCCAATGTACCCTCCATCACCTGCAGCTCAGCTACCATGGTTGTCTGCGATCATGCATATGATTGTGTATCGTAATCTAAGTGGATAGATTAGATGAAAACATTCGTTAGTGGTAGCATCGTACGCAGTTCGCTTCCTCTTCCTCTCCTCCTTGGAGTCAGGTGGCATCCCCTAAAGGTAAGCCAAAAATTGTCTTGCATAAATCTCTCATTTTTTATGCATGTCTCTGCACATGCTATTTGTGACAATCTTCATCCGTATGTGCGTAGACTTCATCTTCATATCCTACCACAGGTGTGCTTTTGCACAGCCGCATTTCGTTGTGATTAAGGGTGAATAACTAAGTACGGGTTCAGGCATTATAGACGAGGTGGTGTGCTGGTGAGTGAATTTTGCTGCTTGGAGTACATCTTTGCTATATAGCTGCACATCAGCAGGCACAAGGGACGATGAAGCAGGTGAATGCTGTAGCAAAGCAGAGAAAAGGAAAAGTAGAGAATAAATGTATGTGTGCCACATATGTGCGATTAAAAGATTAAATGGGGAATAAAACTCAATAAAGACAAGGTTTTTGTCCAATTAAAAACGGAAATCTGTTTAGTAATGGTTCGAGCCTAATCAAAACGGAACAATGGAAATGAGAGATTTGAAGGTTGGTAGGCGGTGATGATGTTAGTGGCGAGGATGCATTAAAAGAGATGTTGGATGGAATAGAGAAAAAGGGACAGCGATGTGTGCATATATGTGTGAGTGTATGCATGAGGTAAAAATAGCAGTGGCAGTGGTAGGGTTCTAGAGGAGAAGTGGCAAATTATCAGCACATGTGTGACGGTGTGATGGAATGCGGAAAATGTGAGGTGAAACAAAATCATCACAAGGGAGAAGGGATTAGTCGGACGGGTGAACGTTTGTTGCGTTTAACCATTCTGTCTCAGTAAAAGAAAGTAGAAGAGAAGAGGATAAAGTGAATAAAGGAATGAATGTGCGAAAGAATGCAGAGGGAGGGGGAGAGCTTCTACTAATAGGCTGTAAGTAGTGGTGGTGGGATGGAAGAGGTGGTAGGTGGTATGGTGACCATAAAGAGCATTTATTAGGTGCATGCGGGGAGGAAAGCGGCCTGGGGTACAAGGGAGCTAACTACCACTAACGCAACTTGAAGGGTGTGGGTGGAAGGAAGGGGCAATAATCGAGAGTAATTGCTTGTGTAGGGCATCCGTTTCTACGGCTTTTATCCGGATCGTGGTTTATCCTCCATGGTAAAGTTTGACAATGTAGACACTACCTAATCGTTAAGTGTGATTTATGCGACATTTTAACTGCCGTACTGACTACCTTTGATTGAGTTCTTGTAGTCGATTGCATGGCATTCGCTCGTGAAAAAAAAAACATTAAAAGTCCAAATAAGACGCAAATGTGCGTTTGCTTTGATCTAGGCCAGTAATTTTCGAATCACAGCAAAGCATGTGATAAAATGAGAAGGAAGGACTAACCGCGTTTCTTAGGCAGAGTGGTTGCTGTCACAAATGCACTGGGAGTGCCAATGTATTCGAATTTCACCGAAGTGTTCGGTCGACTGTGAGCATAAACAGATACAGCAACGGTTTGCCTCGGCTTCAATTGGGTAAAGGCATGGAAGCGACGTGTGGTGAGATGGATGCTCCTCTGCCTTTTGTTGTCGTGAATCCAATCAATGGTGTAACCGGTGATGTGGCCGTTGGGACTAGCTGGCTGGAGCCATGCCATGAGCACCGTGCGAGGATTCGATGCTCGAAGTTTCACATTCTGGGGAACACTAAGATCTATGCAAAGAGGATTGAGCACGTTTTTGGTGAACCTAGAGAAAATCTTTACGTACTGTAGGTGGCCAATTGAGAAATGAATGAATTATAGATGAAGTCACATGGCATTAACCCTTATGGAGAAAGAGCCGTGAAGATCTCGGCAACGGGACTACTCCCCTGTAAGTATAGGCAGTTGCAGCAGTTAAAGAAGGCAGGACATAGCAGCCAGATTTGATGGTTGCAGAACGAGGAAACAGATTGCGGAAGCCAAACAGACATTTCTTCTTCATCTCTCCGAAATAGGACATTCCAATAATGAGACCTTTTAAAGCATATGCGCCATCCAACTGTAAAGTGTGCATGATGGAATATGTTGCCGCCTTGCTAATTACGCTTGTTTGACTGACGGGAGGCGATTTGACACCAGTGGCCAGCATGAAGGGAGTCGTGCAATCTCAATTCTGTTGTCGAATGGATTGCGATTCAATCTAGCTCCCAATTAAACTTCTGAACTTGAATTCATAGCGGCGTCTTTGATAATAGAAGTGGGCAAGACTAACCTTGTTCTAAAAGTATTGCTGAGGGCACCAACGCATATAGACTCTACTGCTGCCCTTGGTCTCTTGCGTACACATACAGAGGCGGAAATGGACTGTCCGAGTTTTAATCTAGTGCAGATATATCAACGGCTCGAGGAGAAACGGGTGGTCTCTGCCACCTACTTTGTTGTCTCCATTTGATGGTGTAGTCGACAATGCGATGGTAGGTTTCGGCTGGCGGATTCTATGCTATCTATGCCTTGTGAGAGTTAATTGTCTTTAGTTGCACATCAGTGGAACAGTGAGAATTAAAAAACGCAAACTGGGTACATTTGTCAACGTGGTATGAAAGGACGATGTTAGCCCATGAAACATTGTAACTGAAAACAAATGTCGAAGAATTAGTGCGTGATGGAGAGTGAACAAGACGCTGTTGCCAACTGCATGAAAGTAGGTTAAGGAAGATAGAAAGGGAGTAATCTGAATAAATAACTCCGAATCCCGCTGATTTAGCCACCGCGCAGGCTCTCTCGGACAAAACACTTTTACGCACTGTTACCGCATGTCAGTAATGGCTCCAGATCCTCCATTTCATCTTTCCGCCCTGTGGCAGCGAGGATGGCCTCTGAATGCCACCTTTTCTGCGTGGCGAGAGTTTCGCTCCTTGCAAGGATCTTGAAACCACTGTCCCCAGGCTCCCTTGAAGGCAAAAGAAGGCAGAATGCTATAATCAACGGACAGAGAGAAATAAGTTACTAGCATGGTTTGGAGGCCAGCCTACCCAGCTAGGACAATATGGTCACCTATGTGACCCTGGCCGAAACCGGTAGCTCAAACAAACAAAGTATTACACACGTATCCATTTTTGCAATTTGCTGATATCTTCGAGGTAAGTTGCCTTAACTGATGGCTTTTCATGCCTATAGAGGTGATCGGGAGACATTCAGCTCAAGACGAAAGATTGAATTTGAATTAGTTATAATTTTATGAGCGTAAATCAAACACTGGGTATCGGTCCAACGGCGGAGCAAAATGCCTTTCTTCATGCTTGTGCAAAAGACGACAATTAAGCATGCTTTGCATATTATGAGGAGCTCTACCATTTCCATCTTGTCGCAAAAAATTTCTAACCACAAAATGGCCTTAGATTGTGCAGATGGGAAGAACTAACCTCCTTCCAGAAGTGCTATCGATGCCGCCTCAACAGTGCGGAGGACACCAGCGTATTCAAATTTCACCACAACATCTGGCTGACTGTGCGCTCAAACAGAAGTGACCATCCCAAAGTAAGACGAATGCATCCGTGCTTGATGTGTGAATGGAA
>JADWOT020000010.1:8906530-8930827 GCA_036345935.2 Taenia hydatigena
TCATCACTGCTAGAGCCATTGCACTTCCCCGAATGGCCCTGCTACTACGCATTGTATGTGCAGCTTTGAGAATTTTGAGTCCGTGATAAGTGCATAAATGTTTTTGTCGCTGTGTGGGACTAGTTGAACAAAGGGTACTTTGACAGTCGCATGAGACCGTTCTTGCTTATCACACTTGATTTGCAGATTTGTGGAGAATGGTAATCAGCAAGTGTTTGAAGTGTTAATGTTAGTGACAAGGGATTAATTATGCCATGGTCTGAGACGCAAGCAGTTGTGAGGCGAAAGTTTACACTAGGATGGCTGCAGTGCATTTGAGTACGATCGCAGAAATTGCAAAATTCAAAGCGTATTCGTCAGGCGTAATGAATGCAGGAGTCGAGAGAGATCCACCACTTTTGGGGATCACGGGAACTGATGCTGATCTGCCAGTTGCAATTACATTACATGACAAAGCTTTCGCAGTTGTGGGGCCCATAGGGATCGAAGGGGAATCCTCAGTATTTGTGGCTGCCAAAGCCCGTGCAGATGCTTTAGTTGTGGTGATTGCAGGAGTAGTGGAGGTCTTCTTATTTATAGTGCGTGAAGAAGTCGATGCTGGTCCTTTACTTGTGATGATTACAGAGGTCGAAGTGGGACTCTTAATCGCGACAGTTGCAAACGGTGCATGTCGCTTTGATTTTCTGATTGCAGGAATCGAAACAGATATCCCACTCGCAGTTTGTACGGAAATTAAAGTAGTTTCGCTGGTTGTGCCTCCAGGCTCAAAAGTTGGCTTCTGATTAGAGGAGATTTTGGGAGTTGAAGAGGATTCTCTCTCAGTAGTGGTTACAGAAGTCAGGGTAGATGGTCTAGTCATGACGATTGGAGGCTTAAATTCTGATGCATTTGCCGTGGTGAATAAAAAGGTCGAGGTAGAATCCTCACTCGCAGCGTCTGCAAGAGATGAGGCAGGTGGCTCACTCGTACTAATTAAGGGAGACGATTCAAATTCCATCAATTTTGTGGTGCCAGTGGATAAAGTAGAACTCGTAGTCGCGGTCGCCACAATATATGATGTGGATTTACTAGGCGTAGTTGCGGAAACCAAAGTAGACTGCTCACTGGTGAGAATTTCAGTCGTAGAAGAGGGTTCATTGGTGGTGCGCATTACGGAATCGGTGGTACATCCACTGGCTAGAGTTGCCGTGGTGAATGAAGGAGTCAAGGTAGGTTCAGTAGCAGTGGTAGTTGCGGGAACCATTGTAGAGTTTCCCGTCTTGGTGGTCGCAGAATTCGGGGCAGATATCGTGGACGGGGTAAGTGGAGGAGTCGAGGCAGTTTCCATGCTTGTGGTGCTTGAAGGAGATGAGGTGGGTCGTCCTATCATGGTGATTTTGGGCGTCGAATTAGATCCGCCTACGGTGATTGCAGGAGCTGAGGTAGATTCCTTATCGTCAGAAGTGATGTTTGCATGAGTGGGGGTAGATCTTTCGGTCATGGTCACTGCAAGAGTGGAGGTGGATCTCCCAGTGCCGGCTGCTGCAAGAGTTGTGGAGACTTATACGTTGAGGACAGCTAACCCTCTCTCCTCTACTCGAATAAACCTTTCTTAGAGACATCTATCAGAGCATAAATGTAAGCCAATTATTAAATCCACATCAATAGACATGCTTAACAGCCTTGACAAATGCGTTCTTTTGAATATTTGTAGTGGATCTCATGACAGCAACAAATAGCGAGTGACTTAGTAGAGTTTTAAGCGGGTGACAAAGAAGACGACGTAAATCAGCCAATTTTAGACAAGCTCAAGAGGCAAATGGACTGACCTTGTTTTACAGGTGGTGTGGATGCCGTCACGAGTTTACTAAAGGAACCAACGTATTCAAATTTCATTGAAACGTTAGGCTTATAGTGCGCACAAATGGAGGCAGAAAGGGGTACTTGTGGCTTCAATTCGGTGAAGGCATAGAATTGACCTGAGGAGACATTAATGCTTTTTTGCTCCCTATCATCGATACTCCATTCAATGGTGTAACCAGCGTTGAGGTCGTTGGGTTTGGCTGGCGGATCCCAAGTCATGTTCACCGTGTGAGCGTCGACGGCTTCAAGCTTCACATTCTGGGGAGCACTAAGCCCTGCAAAAACAGAGCGAGTTGGTTAATAGATATAAATTAAGGAAACAATGACTCTAATATGCCTCCATGTCTCGCGTAAACCTCAATGAATGCAAAAACTTAAACGAAAAAAGCAAATTTATGTGGAACAACTGCTGTTTGCATAGAAGCAGACTAGAAATGGATATCAAGGACATACTTGCGTTCAATACTTCAAATATCAGTGGATCAGCCAACTCGCTGTATTTGTCGGGTAGCACCAGTCCACGCACTGTGACTGAATATGAAAGTAGCGGGATCAGTCCCTCTACTCGACACTCCCGTTCTCCAGCAGTGAGGTTGACCTCTGAATACCACGGATTTCGTAGAATTGGACTTCCAATCCTCATTAGGACCTCGAAGCCACCAAAATCTCCCTTGACGTCCTCGGGTTCGTGTAGTAAAATGTCCAATTCCTCATTTTCTTCATAGAATGTTGCCTCAAACGTCGGCTTTTTCATACCTGTAAGTGTTCATTTGTGGTGTTTGGATTGAGAAAAGCAAATCTACTATCTATTCGATTTCTCACCTTTTTGTGGTTTGCAATAGAAATTTTGATTTAAAAATATTTACGCATTCCGTGCACTTCATTTCCCTTTTGTAGCGAACAGTATTAGGTCATACAAATGACATGTGATGCACTGGGAAACGAGAAGAAGCACCTAGTTTTATAAATTCGCATTTGCTCCCAGTTTCATGCTTCGAATAATTAGTTATATTCAGCAGATTTACCAATTACTAGAATAGTCTCATTTGTTGAGTGGTTCTACACGTGTGCAAGTGGGAGTGGATCAGCAAAAGGCAGGTAATATCTTACTCATTGCGAGAGCGAAGTCATCGCGCGGGATGGAGATTGTCAGCAAACTGAGGTAGAATTGGACCAGCATCTTCACTTCAGGAACCGGTGCGCTCACACCTCAACCATGGTGTACTTATAAGAATTTTGTAAGTCCATATCAGCCTATGAAATGGCTTATTCTTGACCTGTGCTGTGATTACTGCGTTTACGTGCACCTTGGCACCACGCATAATGCGATCATGTGGCCCATGGTGCTAAGGCCACAAGCAATCGCTGAATAGCGTTCTTCCTCAAGCTTCCAACATTAGGAACTAACACAATAAGTTTCGCAAAACGCCCTAAAGGCTGAACTCATACTCGGCCAGCTTTTCTCAACTGATTGATGATTGCGTTCACGTCGCATGTAGCGTCCGTGTTGACTCAAACACGTTGATCCACACAACCGGCTGCTGAAAAGCTTTCGCCTATTAACTATTAGAACGAAGATAGGTGGGATCAAGACAAATGGCGTACACAAGAGGCTCAGCTTGTAATATCTGATGACGCAGTTGTTGATCTATTCCACCGCCAACTAGACATGTTTTGCTCTAGTGATGTGCAGACACATTTCTAAACAACACAGAGCACAGATTTGAGCAATTCAAGAATTCTGGAGCTGGATTTTATGTCACTGGTGCTTAGACTCCTGAGGGCAAGGGATTCATTAAAACATACATGATCTTGGAAATGCTCTTTTGCTGTCCCTGTAAGAGTCCCCGTTACATGCATTGTACGAGAGGGGTTTAAGGTTCTTTTTCGGGATTTCGGACAAAAGACCAGACGGTAGGCCGTGGATGCGCTCAAATAAGTTTGTGGATAACTCAGAGTCTGACTTGGGCGCATATCCATGCCATTTCCGTTACCTGCCATCTGTTATCGAGGCACAGAACACAGAACACCCTGCTATGAAGAATAAGCCCATCGAATATTTGGTTTCAGCATCGATAGGATTAAGTATCCCAAAGCAAATAGGTAAATTATTTCACGTCATGCTGGACGGTGTGATGGCAAACCCTTTCGTTTTCGCATAGGGCTTACTTAGACAAGCCAGAAGGCAAAGCACTAGAGTATTCCAGGGTCAGCCACAAAAGTACCCACTCCTGAAAAGTGGAATCAGAAACTTTTCTGGAGCTACGGCTGTTCACAAAACCACTTTTTGAGGCGGTCAAGCATGTTCAGAATTTAAGCTTTAACATGTTGGGTACACGTGTAGCATGACTAAAGTACCTGACCCTATGCGCAAACCAGTGTTGTGCAGATCTACTTTGGCTTCCCACATGTTCACCTGATGACCTCAAATTTTACGCAGTGGTACTTAATACGCCTTGATTATTTTGCCTTAATTCCAAGTCCGCTGATAGTTAGTCGATGTCTTGAGCTGTACCTTATCGTCCGGATCCGTTCATTCGTCTGCCCTTTAACTTCCATTGGTAAATTAATCCTTGTGAAATTTTGGTGCCCTGGTGGTTGTTGGTTTCATTTACTGTTTAATGAACAGAAGTAAATTGGAGCACTCAGGACCTCGTCTGTGATGAGTTGGTTGTATTCTTGCCCTAAATGGCAACCATGGTTATTGCACAACGTAGTAAAGTGGGTGAGGGAACAATGGGCCCATTATAAAAGATTACCTGAAATCGGGTAATAATTTTTGAAACCAATCTAAAAGAGATGGGGTGCTGGCCTGGGCGGTGGCATCGGGAGGACCAGAAGACAGACCAATTTCATTCTGACAATAATTCCTAGGTGCAGACATCCACGCACAGTCCTGTGCTTGCAAGGTTTCGAAGCATCCCATGTCATTAGGGGATTCACTCCCCCGATTTAATATCCTGGCTCTTCGGCGGCATATTTGACCAAATATTGGGTTGAATAGAGACCAAACCTAAGCCTGCGTCCGAATGCGCTAAACACTCGCGGCCGTTTGATCCTTAGCCTCCAATGAACATCAGCAGACTTGAAGCGCTGCTCAAACAAACGCAGTCAATGCGGGTAGTGCATGTGGGCGCAAATTCTGCATCACTGGCTACACTGTAGGTTGAAGTCTGGATAGTGTATGGAAGAAGACGCCAATCGCCTCTGAGATATTACTATGACTTCGCTTATTAGAAGTCAGGACAAGCCATTGTCGTCTCTATTTGTGCACAGAATCGATTGAACACTTCAGTGAAAGTTGATTATGTCGGAACTCGCAGTATGTTTGTGAATGCAATCACACCACTACTAAAATGAGGTTGGTCCATGTCCTTCAATTCATCCATAGCGATGCCATAACCTAATGCCAAATATTGTGCACAGTTAACTGAGCCCCACGGAATGTGCAAATATTTTTGCGATATCATCTCTATTACGAACCATAAGAACAGGCGAGAAATTCGATAGGAAAGTAGAATTGCATATTAATACACGGCCATGAGTGCGTCAAAGGGGATTTCGGTGGCTTCGAGGTCCTAATGAGAATTAGTAGTTTAGTTCTACGGAATCGGTGGTATCCTGAGGTCAACCTTACTGCTGGAGAACAATAATTTCATGTAGAAGGCCTAATCCCATCAATAGCATATTCACTCATAGTGCGTGGACTGTGCTGTCCGTGGTTGCTCCACGGCAGTTAAGCCTCATGCTCCACTTTCCCCATTTATTGGTGATTATGTGGACATGAATGGCAGTACATGGAACATATGAGAATTCGTTTCCCTCCTGGCAATAATTCCTACTATAATTGCCTTGCTTCTTGAAGGTTTGATGTTCCCCGGAGTGGGAGACTTGAAGTAACCGACCCTTACACAGTAAACATGAAGCGGAATCCGCCAGCTAAACCCAATGCCCGCATTTCTGTCTACACTATTAAATGGCGTCTTCATTATGCACCACAGGAAAACGTTGCTATCTCTTTATGTAACGTTAATACCATTGCTCGCCTGAAACCTCGACAAATGGTTTTTACCGCTGTCTACGCGCAAATTCAACAGAGAGTTGGAGTGAAATTTGAATACAATAATTCCCGTCTTATTCTTCTGTCAGTGACTACATCTGAACGAGGCTGGTCATTTCCTCTACTTTCCTCAACGCGACAGCATGACTGAAACCCAAAATTCATACTGTGCAGAATTTATAAAATATTCCTACTTGCCGGCATTTAATCAACTTTAGCACATAGACATTTTGACCTCCATAATCGATTACGATGAATGAGAACCACGTCAATGCTGATTCGCTGTCGTTGCCCTAATATCTCCTCTCCACCTGTTTCAGGCATGCAAGAGCCGACCTTTAAAGCAACCTACTAAGGAGACGTTCGCTACTTTTAAGTATCGATACATGACCCTAAGGATGTCGTAGGAGATAACAGTGGTTTCGATGACTTAATGAAGATCATTAGGCATATTTTACAAAAGCGGTGGAATTCTGTGGCCAATCCCACTTTCATTGATATGGAATATCAAATGGAGAGACTGGAACCATCAGCCATTTATGAGATCACAGTATGTGGGCTCGTACCGTCTAACAATTTCTGCATGATGGTCGATCCATTGCTAGTTGAAGCAATGCTCGCAGGTCTGTCCCCATTCCAATCTCTGCTACCCTACCTATATGCAATCAGTAGTAGCTACTCACTCCTTATTCTAATCTTGTTAATTGGTTCATTGCATCCATTCCTTTTCGCATGGGCGAGAACGGAGTTGCACAAAAATGTTCCTTTTAGCAACAATGATAAATATCCTCCTTCTTCATTGTACACATCTTACTGTTTCCCAGCACGTGCAACTTGGCGTGGTTGGCTTTTGGACGGTAAAAGTGTCACGGAATCCACCAGCCAAACCAAACGGTCGCTTTACTGACTATACTATCGAGTGGAGCCCCGATGATAGTTGGCTGAAAAATGTTAAGCTCCCCTCAAGTAATTTTCATATCCTTACTTACCAGAGATCAAAACAGACTGTTTACGACTCTGTTCATGCACACACTCAAGTGGCATTTCGGCTTTGGCTTTAATATGTTGGTCACCGCAGCAAATATGCGAAAGTTATTGCACCAGCTGCACTGAGTTGCAGCTGGTTAGCGTAGAGTGAATATAGATGGCTTTCATATTAATGGTTAATACCCTCAATTGTTATCCCTTATGCAAACCACGAGTGTTTAATCGTTCGTATCTTTCCATGTTAGAATCCCATAATGAAAGAGTTGTTTTAGTTGAGGTTAGGCGCATTTGTTTCTGCCACCGTTTGTGCGCACTCAAAACCCAATGTTTTAGTGGATTTTGATTGCATCGGTTCCCTTAGTGACTTCGCAGCAGTATCCACACCACCTGGGAAACAAGGCCAGTCTGGTTTACCCGTCCTATCAAATGCAGTGCCATGGTTCCCGTTCCTTTAGGTTAGGTCGAAATGGTGGCTCAAGGGCCTATTTTGACATTAGCAGCATCATTTCTTCAATCGCTCACCATTGGCTACTGGCGTGAAATCCAATGCAGATACTTAGGAAGGCGTATCCATCACGATTGTCAAATATAACCCATAGTGCACGGTTAGCAGTTCAGTTCCATCTATGCGTTAACAAATGTCATTGAAGAGATGCATTGTTTGGGTAGAAAGGAAGGGGTTAACTCCTGGCATGGGAATGCACCCTCAATTCCAGCAACCACTAACCTTAGAAGATCTGCTTCTGCACCCGCAGTGAACATGGCCGGAATATCTTCTTCCCTCCCGTATTCACCACTTTTAGGGAGTCCTCTTATACGACTATGCCCTCCACTGCTGAGGAGTCCTCTTCGGCCCCCGCAATTACGACTAGCCAGCTTGCCTCGATTCCTGTGCTGACCATGGCGAAAAGATTTGCTTTGCATATTGCGAGCACAAAATCCAAGCCATATGAATCGTCTCTCACAATTACTGCAAGCGAGTTACCCAATTTGTCACTCGCAACTCCCACGACTGAGGGAACTGCTTCGGCCTCCATAGTCACTACGATAAAGGCACCCATTTCTGTCCCTTCTCTCAACATGACTAGGGCACCTGCACTGACCTAGGTAAGCACTAACACCAAGGAATCTCTTTCAACTCCTGCGCAATCACAGCTGCTAGGAAACCTCGTCGACTCGAGCGATCACAACTGGCAGACCATCATCGAGTCATGTAATCCTAAAAATTACTGACAACATTTGACTCCTAAAATCATTACATATTGCGGGTTCGCGCTGATTTTGTAACTGCTGCAATTGTACTCACATGCATTACACTTGCTCGCAAGTGAATTTTCGCCTCACAGCAGTATAACTCAAGCAATAGCATACTCAGTCCACTGTAACAAACATTATTGGTTAAGAAAGCGTTTCTCGTACTCCTTTCGTACCCTTGCGACTTAATCAGATCATCCTTGTGAAAACCAGCCACAGGCAATGACACATACATATTCACTCACTCATATTGAGCCCAAAATATTCTCACCTAGATAGTTACTCTCCACCAAAAGGAGGCATTCAGCGCAGTAAGCAAGGTAGCTTTATAATTCTGCTTGAGATATTTGCAGGAAGTGCAGACTTGTGCGTTAGAATTCGCGTTGCCATTTGTCACAATCCGGATTGACTACATGAGCGAGTGGTCCGGATTCGTTCCATCTTCCAGCCAGGTGGGCGGGCGATAGATCTTCCGGGCGGACCGTCCCGATAACCAGCGTGAGTGCGTCAATACGCTCAAATGATATGCGTACGTGCGTGTGTGTGCCTTGCGTCTGGCCAACGGACACTGGGTCTGAGACACTTGGTCAGCTTATTTAAGCCTGTCCACTAGTATTTGTTTGGCTGTGGGCTTAGGATGGGTGGTGGCGCACACAAAGACCAGCGAACGCGATATTCGACTATGCAGGAGGGTGGAACTGAGCACGCACCCGTAATGCGGCGTCTTAAGAATTTTCGTCCCTTTGAAATCAACTTCATGATTTCCTTTGTAAAAAAGCTGTTTTGCATATTCAGTTGGTTTTATTCATCTCTTCACGTGCTGACTGGTTGCTCCATCAGGATGCCATGAGCCACCCCAGCCGAATGTGCCTATACATTTTACGGTGGTGACGAACCGGGATCGCGTAAACAGCTTCAAGTTAAGTGCCTTCTCTTTTCTTTTCGTTTATGCTCTGCCTTTCATTTCTCCTGCTTGAAGGGTCTATGATACTGCCCGTCTAATTAGCTGCAGTTGAAAACATTTGATTACCACCTTAAAGGTTGGCGATGTGCGAGATTCAGTGCGTGTAAATTCCTATTGGTTGCACAGTTTAACTGTTAGTGCAGTGCCTCTGGGCATTAGTACCTCCTTTGCTTCTCGAAGTTTTGCATTCAGTGTCACCTTCAAACATACAATAAGGCAGACTTTGAGTGCGTTCTCTTTGTCCTCAGCTAGTGATGAGATGTTGAGTGGCGCATGGGAAGCTAGTTTGCATAAAAGTCACAGTCGAATGGAAAGTGAGCGCGTTTTGATCCTTGTACACAAAGATCTACATAACAAAGAAGTGAGAGAGTAGTGAATCTCCTTGGCAAAGGACGTAGAAGGCCAGGCATAAGTTGCTGAGCGCAAAGCAGCCATTGAATGCCTAAAAGCAGACCAGCGGTTAACGAAAAAGTGGACTGAATTTATTGTTTCAACCAAAAATGGGCCAGAAATGTTGCTAAATCTCTGTGACAATGCCAGTTCTGGTAATGTGACTGTGAACATTGTTAGCGCTCCCAATGCCTCAAATCGACAGTCAAGCGCTTCAGCAACAAGGTTGACTTCTGAATGTCAAGGATTATGTAAAAGGAAACCGGTTTCCAAGCCTGTGTTCGAGTGAGTTTCTTTGATGGCTTAGCCGCGAATAAACGTACATGTGAATTTAATACCTATGCTCTGTGAAGATGCTTTGTAGGCCAGAGACGGGAGGACAATTTGAACCTGGTTGCAGGGCAGCGTGACACATCTCCGTCTTGAACTCTTCTACAATAATTCTTTATACCTTACTTCTGTTATAAAATAAAGATGGCAGGGCGTGCTCAGCTTCCTAACAGTAAAATTAGGAAGGAGGAGGAGAAACCTTCTACGCACTGTTTGACTCTAGGCTCTAAGTGATCATTAGCAGGCCTAGAGCACAGCTACCAAAGTAGCAGTTAGTGTGAAAGGCGTGCATGAGCACGAATCGCTTTTCTAGTTTGCATTACGAAAGTTGTCAGAAAAATAAAATCTCCTAGAAACTTGTACACAGAGAAATGTACCTGGCGACCTACGCATGGGCCTTATTATTAGCATGAAATTGGCCCACATTTCGAGGCTCCCGATGGCACCGTTTGGGTCAGCGTTTCATTCTCACTAGAAGCAACTAAAGGGAAATTGCCTAATTTCGATTGCCCATCTACTCGCTCGCCTTAAGTTGGGCAGGCAACTTGCCGAGTGACTGACGCCATTACGGAGTTGAGGAGGCGAATTAACGCCAGCCGTGCTTCTGTCAGTTCCTCCGATTCTGGTGGTAATATCACTAATTGATGAGAATTGCCCTCACCAATTGTGTGATGGAGAAGACAATACACTGACGGTATTTCCTTGCTCTATGCAGTCTCATTTGGCTAAGTATCACGCTGATCACCCATGAAATCATCCAAAGTTACCCAAAATATTAGTTGGAGAGAAAATAATGTGACTATTTTGTGCAGAAAGCCACATTGTCCTAATTAATACCAAAACAGAATAAAAAAATCTCAACCTCTAAGACATCTAGACGGTTCTGATACTTATGCCTGAGGTAGGACTCAAAAATCCTTGCAGAGTCTGTGGTGGCTTTTGCATATTCCTTGTCTTTTGTTACCAGACTTCGTCCACCTCTTCTCCTCGGCCCTATTGATGGCAGCCGGTTCATTCTGCTCTGATATTTCCTACGCTTCGTCAAGGTTGGTAATAAATAGATGACTTAAATCCGAGAGTAGGATGTTTTGTGTTCGACCACCGTCTTCAGGCACGTCATCAAGGTGGCAGGCGAGAGCAAAGAGGCTGAGACCACTCCATCTGCGCATCACGGAAATGAGTGATCCGTGAATTCGAAGACCCTAGAAGGAAGTAATAAGTGGTGTGGTGCAGTATAAGATGAATTAAAATGCAGTGTCTGCAAAGTGCATATCCGCCAGCTGCACATTTCCACTGTAAAATCAGTTTTACTGCGTGTTACGTGGTCCCACCACTTCAATTTCGCGGCATGCGCTGCATCTTACCACGGCCTTGCCTACTGATAAACCGCATTGAACTAAAAATGGTGCAAGCCGAGGGATGACTGATTTGTACACACACAAAAAGCAAATGCCTAGCAACCCATGTTGGTTTGAATTCGCATTCAATTTGGAAAGCGGCCGATGGATTCGAATCTCTTGACACTTGTCACAGAGGTCTCCCATCACTGCCAAAATAGCAGACGTAGATGACGCGGAGTGCACAAGATCCCCCAACTTCCAGCGAAACAAGGCGTCTGTAATTCACTTCCATCCAGAATTAAGAGATAGATGGGTAAGAGCCCCATTCTAACACGGATTCCGCCCGCCTATTATGGTCCATACGCTCGACGTCACTGATACAGATTTCCCTTGTAAGCGTCAAGAAGTGTCTGCCATTCCACACCACGACTACGGTAATTTGTAGCCAAACCCAACAGTCTTATATCGAGACCCTCTGTCTTATACCCCAGAAGTAGGTAAGCGTTCATGTTTCCCATTCTGTCCACTCTCAAAGAGCTCCTACTTATTCCCGCTAAATTGCAAGGACAAACATCGAATAGTTTCACCACCCAACGAGCCGCGTTCAACAGCAGAAGGGACGACAGCAGTGGCAGAAAATTTTGCTGTGTCAGAAACCATGTTGAGGTGTGATTATTGGTACGGATTTGCTATCCACCCACCCAAGCTCTGAAAGCACAATTCTTTTACAACGAATAGAAAGCGTTGTCGATGTTCACAATGTCCTATTCGTAGGCACATTTGTAGTCGCGAGCTTCCTAAACGACCTCATAGCGCAGCCAAACTACGCCACCAACAACGAATAGAAAGAGCTTTGAGAGCTACCAGTCAAGTGTGTGAATACATTCGTCTTGTCATAGTTAGGCTAGGAATATTAAATGTTCTTGAAACTACTATACAAACCAGTGAAGACTGAACGATCTGGCCAAACCTACATTCGCCAGTAGGAAGTGTACCATCCGGTGAGCGAATCGATTGAGGGCGAGGTCATGAAATCATCAAAGGCATCAGAGGTCTCACCGATTGCTCTATGAAGGGAAGGATGGAGGTCAACGGTTGTTTGCCTACTGCAGAAAGCCGAACGCAATGCAGAGAGCTTATGAGATTCCGTTTTTGCACCCAACTGCTTAGCTAAAACACCTGCACAAGTGAAGGCAGTTCTCTACAATAGTCCTAAAATGAGGGTCCTGGAAGACAGGAAAAATAAATATGAAAGAAGAGGGAAGACAGCCTCTGTAGTAGACGAAAAAGCACTGTGATTTCCAGACAAAGCCTCTCAAATTTTGATGCAATAGCCACGTCCTACCTCCTTATGTATACTGCCCTGATTTGACTCTACCTGCAACACCGTATTCGTTACCTAGCTGACATTCTTGCCTTTTAGGTGGAGAAATACGAGAGCTAAAAACAAATCCGTGGTGCATGCATGGCCCTGAACCAAAGTTGTGCCTGTTTCAGCAACGCCTATTCAAACTCTTGGAAATCCGCATGCCAATAATGCGGGTGGACAGGAAGAAGCGTTCAATCCTCCCCCATGAAGAACAACGACTCCGCGTCTTCGTATTGTTAACAACGATGGCTTAAAAAGCATTCGCCACGGAGGAAGTGAGGCACCACATCGCGCTGCACTCCACTTTGTACACTTCCAACTGTCCCACCAAACACAGGCAATTGCAATGCCATTCAGCACTGGCACAGTCTTCTCCATAAACACGTCCTTCGTAGACTCCAAGAGAATACGAGTGGTAAACCACTTCACGCACCACCAAGCATGCTGTGTTCTGCAGTCACTGATATGACAAATCTTTGCAGCTAGAAATTTATAACAGGACGCTAAGAAAACAATTTTACATAAAGCATGCACGATAAGGTTGGTGAGACACAAAATCCATCGCAACGACTCGGATGCTGAAACTCATACTTACCTGAGCGTAGACCAATTCCACATTCCACGTATTTGTCAAATGCTACATAACAGACATGCAAATTCCTGTCAACTCTAATGCCTAACCCGGCATCGACACCAAAAGAAGAATGCTGTTTGATAGTATTTCCTTTCTCCTAAGTACCTACAGCCTGTCCAAGTAAATTCCATTCGTTTCCAGAATCGACAAAGGAGGCAGCACTGGCACAGATAATATACTAAAAATGAGCAAGTGACCTTCAATTGACAAATTAAGCGAATCATCAACGAGTAAACATTCATTTTGTTTGAGGAGTTTTAATCAAAATTTGATGTCTACAATAACTTAAAATTTTTAAATAGATATATATAGTTTATATTTACACAAAAAACGCAAATTGTTTGCATTTAAGATGCGTATCATGCACAAGGAAAACAAATACGGAGAAATCGGTGGAATCGAGCATTGAGCAGAAGATTGCAGTGATCACAGAGACGCTACACAACGTGTCACGAGTGGCAAGCACAAAGGTGGAAAACCGCCAATGCACAAATGAATAACCACAAATACTGCAGCCTGTGTCACACAACATACAGTGATGTTTAACTCGGTAAGCACAATAATTAAACCACCTCTATCACTTTCTAATCCAGCAACACTGCAATCAGTAATGTGGACACGAGTGCGATCCCTATTGCTGCATGAAATTGTGCGGGCTAAAGCAGGGCTGTCACAAGTGCTTCACCCTGTCCATGAGTCGTTGCCATTGCAAACTGATAACATGAACATCAGTGTAGAGGGTTCCTCCTCTCCCTCCTGGTTACCCTTGCCAGTGGAAGTCTGAGTGCGTTTAGACATCTTTAATGTATATGGGTAATATACACAGCTAGGCGACGAATGGCGGTTCAGGCCGAGGGTCCGTCACGCTCCAAGGAGTCTCCACGTTGCTCCGTCACGTGGTTCAAATTGACTTCCCGCCTCTGGCCTACAAAGCGCATTTAAGGGATTAAGTATTACAATCAGCACTTCGTGATTAGTGTGCAGAGTCCTCGATGCTCACACACTTGAGAGTTAGTGTGCTACCTCACTATCGTGATGTTAATGCTCAAACGCTCGCTGTTGTTATTACTTGCTTAACAATCTTCCTATCTTGCCGATGCTTGATGTCCTCTCATTTCAACACCAACTCAACACACAACTGTGTGCATGCTGAGGAAAGCGAGTGATCTTTGACAGCTAAGCTGAAGCGGTTTTTGTGAGCAGCATTGACTGATGATTGTGTGGGAGAGGATCGACCTGATTGGTGGATTGAAGAAGGGCGTGGCGTTGACCGCATTGCTCTGTGGTGTAGTTTTGATGATTCTCCCGCTCTTATGCAAACAAATGCAGTTCAACCTGCGCACTGTACTAATGCACAGATAACCTCTAGTGGCATCCTTACTGGACAACTGTTGTGTGTGTCAAACAATAACAATGCAAAGGGCAAAAGTTCCACCTGTGTAAGAAATGCTATGGATTTATAGTCCCATACATAAACACTTAAGGCTTTCCAGTCGTTCTATTCACTTTAAAAATTGAATTCTGTCTAAAATTACACCGCATAGATAATGATGTGTATCCCACTAAATGGCTTTAGCCGTAGGAAAATGATGTCATGATATTTTTTCCAGAAAAAAAATGAACATTCATTGAAAATTTACAGTTTGGTGCGCAACGCTAGCCGACCTGCTGCGTTCATCTAGGTTCTCCTACTGTTCTCCGCGTTCTCAATCACCTCTTTGCAAATAGGGGTGTATGTGTGATGGGATTAGAAGAAGCCTTTTCAATCTCTAGTCCCTGCTGTAATGGTAGACTCTCACGTGCAAACAATAGCTCGCTGAAGAAATGGGCACTCATGGCTCTGCGTCCAAGAACCGCAAGTAGCAGAAGCTCAGTGGCTTGCAATAACCAACACTGCGGCACTTAAGGAAAATCAAAGAATAAATATGCATTGAAATGAGCAGGGACACGTGTCGGTTGCCTCTCCTTAACTGATAAAATAACGTTGAACATCCCAGTAAAATTGTCATTTCACATTCTCAACGCATTTTTGGTTCCAGACTGCTGAGTGTAGTGAACAACTGACCGTCTCACAAAGGTGAACACTTCAAATTGTACAATTTCTGCCAGAATTTAACGACCATAAACAAAATATCTTCTTCGTCCTCCTACTTCACTTCCTCGTTCTCGCGGCAAACGGTGGCTCTCTGTCAAAGGAATCGGTTGGACTGAGAATCTTGAGCAGGCACATCCAGTGTGAATAAAACAAATTTCACCAGAATTGATGCCACTGGTGTGCAAGAAATGTTGTTGGCCACTGTCAATTGAGCCACGCCATTACGAAGTGTGATGGGGTGCCGAAGTAAGGCAGTGGACATTCACTCCACTCACATCTGTATGATTGCTGATTGCCAGGAGGGACAATGAACACCAAAATGATTGTGACCTCGGCTAACCATTAACAATGCGTGAATAGAAATAAGATTAAGGTGGCATGAGGAATACTGGCGCACAAGTTGCAGCCACACCATCAGCTTTGGCAGCATATTCAAACCAATTAGGTCCGAACGAACGACGTTAAGCTTAGTGCGAAGTACAATAAATGATACCATTGGCAGAGAATAGATTTCCACGACTAAATCCATCTTGTGTCATACGCAATGGCAAGTATCTTCTCATCCCATGTGTGCACATGAGCCTAGCTAACTCCTGCGGCAGCTTTCATGAGGCCTCTCACGTATCGAGAAAATCATACCCACCTTAGCTTGATTTATCCCCGAGTCAACCTCACCTACTTGCAATTGCAGACAGACGGACTATGCTCCTTGCTACTTTGATCAAGCCTGACATGACGTCATGCATCGTGAGACTGCGACCGAGGAGGACACCCGAAGTGGCGCATTAAGGGTACTCGTAGGCTCTCTGTCAACAGACAGTCTCCTCGTAGAAGGACAAATCACACTCTTCTGCTTAGTGCCGCACAATGTAACAAGGTGCACGCACTTGCGCGGAAAACTACACTCACGCTAAAACAGTTCGCTGAAAGTGAACACGTGATCTAGAACTTCCAACTGAGACAAAGCCATTCAGTGGTCCCATGTTTTGGCGGAAAACTGCTTCCTTCCCATTGCGCACAGAAGCATCACTTGATTTAATGCAAAAGCAAGGACTACCCGAAAGTAAAACGGAATTGTTAAGGTACCGAAACACACATACAAGTTATTAGAGCACTTCAAGGCTTTCTCAAAGACCGAAGGGCATGCACCACTCAGACTGCTCAAGGGATGGCAATTCTTGCTTCGAAAATCCAGGTGAGGTGTTCAGCCCGACTGCTGGTGAGAAGTGTCAGACTCAATAATTCTGAGTCCAAATATGTCCCACGCATTGGTTAGTTTGACAAGTGTAAGAAGCCATGTGGCATGAAATAATTGTGCCAGTGCGGCCCTCACGAAACGTTCAGTCACACCGACAACCAGTCTTGCATAGCCTTTGAGAAATGACAGGCTAGCTTTCAGCTTCAGATCGTGGGCGTAAGAGTTCTTGAGAAGTATTGAGCAGAGGTCAGCGAAGGACACAGAGAACGAGGCCGATGTGTTCGCTCACATGCAAAAGCGTAAGCGCTAGAGAACTTGCGCAATGTGTCACGAGGAGCGAACACAATGAGAGACTCTCACCGACCCTCAAATAAGCAACCACAATTTCTGCATCCGTGTCACGCAAATAATGGTGCTGTTTCTTTTGAAATGCTAGATATTGTAGCACATGCGGCACTTCCGATACCACCGACGATGTGGTCAGTGTTCAGTCGGGAGTGCGGAATTCATCCTTGCATAAAGTGTGGAGGCAGCGGAAAGGCTGTCACACGTACTTCACACTGTCCATGAGTCGTTGTCTTCGCCTAGTGGCAACTTGAACGTCAGTGCTTCCAGATTGGACTCGAATCGGCAAGACCCACACACACTTTCACAATTACGCTACCGTGGTGTCCTTCTTTGCTCATAAATGAAACAAATTGGAAAGCGTTTGTTGATGGAACGGTAAAGAGGGTGAAAACATTAATAGGATGGAAGAGGAGCGTGGTATTTTCCACAATGTCCTTTGTCGTAGTTTTGGCAACAACAACAGCAGTACTTTCCCAAATCTAGTGTCGTTTACTATCCCCATGTGGCTCGAAATGAAGGGCCCGTGAGTTACTTCATTATCGTGACACTCGTCCCATATACTCAGCGTTGTAATTAGCTCTGCTATTATTTTCGTTATCTCACTGACGCCTCATGACTTCAAATTGTAATGCCAGCTCCGGTTAGAGTAGTTGGAATACTGAGGAAGACGCTCGGTTGTAGGCAGGCAAGCTGAAATAATTCTTATGCGAAGTATTGGTTGATGATACTGGGTGAGAGAACCAACCCAATTAGTGGGTTGCCCTCTGGCACAGTTGTGGTGATTTTCCCACTACTAAGCCGACACCAGCATTCCTACCAACGCGTTGTGCGAATACGTAGGTGACCTCCAGTGACATCTCTAGCGAACACCTTTTGCATATGGTAAACAAAAACAATGGGGCGAGCAGAAATTAGTTGCGTTAGGATTTCTCTGTAAGCACAGTACTATGCACAGTTGCATTCGATTTCGACATTAATCCCTGCCTAATGTCTTGCACACATAGGATGGGGTGATAGTTGCCATTGCGTACCACACAAGATGGATTTAGTCGTGGAAATCTATTCTCTGCAAATGGTGTCATTTATTGTACTTCGCACTCAGCTTGGTGTCGTTCAGACCTATTTGGTTTGAATATGCTGCTAAAGCTGATGGTGGGGCTGCAATAGGTGCGCCAGTATTCCTCATGTCGCCTAAATCTTATTCCATCTAATTTACTGCCATTGGTTGCCCGATTCCACAATCAGTTTGGTGTTCGTTGTCCCTTTGGGAAGCCAGCCGTCACACAGATGTGGGTGGAGTGAATGTCCACTGCCTTACTTACGCACCTCATCACAATTCGTGATGCCGAGACTCAATTAACAGTAGCCAACAACATCTGCAATGTGCACAGAAATATATGTTTAGCAGTTGGTGCCATTTGTGTCCACGTTAGAAGTGGTAGTGTTCGGTCGTGTACTAGACAATCCATTCTCCTCTGTCTAAGAGGTTGATTTGTAGACTTCTGCTATGCTGAATCTTTCGCAGGCACAACATTTGCTGGCAAAATTGTTACTGCAAGGCGTTGTGACAATTCTGGCTAGCGTTGTGACAAAATGCTTTGCGAGAATCGCACTAGCGAGTTTAAACTATGCCGCACGATTTGCCTTTCCATCCAATGGTGCAAATCCGCTTCATTTGATTAAAATCAATGTTCTCGAGAAGCGCATTGTATCATGTTGACAGACAATACATGGGAATTACTGTTTTTTACAACAAGATTAGTACATCCAGTGGTTGATGCATATTGGCTGCACAAACTGTTTCGACTTCGGAAACATTGCATTCAACTTGTCACACCGATTCTCTATGCATGTAAAGACTGATGAGGGAAGATTACGTAAGGTCGGTACGGCTGTCACTTGATTCGCCATAGCGCTTTCGCCGGCACTTGATGAGTGGCAACTCAGTTCAACTTCTAGCAAATTAGTCGGTCATTCGCGGAACATGCAATCTTCTCATCTGCTCAGTATAGCCTTAATTACACTGAGGGAAAATCCATTGCTCACACATCCTATCGCCTCTGTATGCTGTACTCCTCTTAGGCTCGTGAGGGACGCCTGGTTTCTGAAATCAGCCTGTACGAGTTCAGCTGTTGTAAGCAATGAAATAGCGACTGCTCACCAGCTTGATGCTAAATTGAGAGAACAGTCATAATAAATTTGATTCAAACACCTATTTTGAAATCAGTGTTGTACATCCGACCAAAATCCTTATCATTACTTTAAGCGCTGGTACAACCAATCCCATCGAAGTGACCCCAGCTTGTTGCATTGCGAGTCAGCTTTGTTTAATATTAGAGCCACTGTGGCTTCAATTTGCGGCTGTCACACAGCCTCCGATAGCAGTGCGGTCGCAACTAATTTAAATGTAAAGCATAACTCTTGATTGGGTATACCAGTTTCTTTCAGCCACAAGACGCTAGTGGTTTCAGTCGAATGTTTTATCCCAATACCGAATTGGGGCGTCTTTCATCTACCTCAGTCCTCCTCACCATGGCCCCATAGCACGTGCGCCTTTGTTATTTTGTAATTGAATTAGGTCATTTCATAGGCTAGCCTACATTGAGTGTGTATAAGCGACAAGTGTAGGGTTGTAGTAGCAAATTGGCGCTGCGATTCTATGACCTCCCTTCGACTTTGCTTGATTCTTTTGGCGACCGCCAGCTTACATGGTGACTCCGCACTGACAACTGGTAAGATGCCCGTCTTCTAATGCTCCACTCACATCCCACACACGTAGATTTGCGCGGCAAATGCGGATGTTGGTTCACTTAGTGAACTTGGCGTGATTAGCTGCCGTTCCTCCACGTTGAATAGCTTCACGCTGCCAGTGATTCACCAACTACTCCCCCGACTCTTATCATATCACATTAAATCGTATCACCACGCAATGTTCAAATCATTTTCACGCGAATGGATACAAACACTCAGTTTCTCCATATTCCACCAAAGGTTTTTTTTTCCGTCAGTGGCACTTCTGTTAACTTTGAGCCTGTCATTGCTCTAGTACATCTGCATTACCTTGCTGGTATTGCATGTGTAGATGTCGTCTTTGAATACACGTAATCAGAACTAACCAACACAGCGGATGAATTCTTCAGACCTTACTGTTTGGTCTTAGGGATTTACTGCGAAATGCAACTACGGTCGGTGTCTCAACTAAGCACAACAAATGGATCATCCTCACACAATAGCGTAATTTAGCGTTGTCGATTCAAATCGCGTGCGTATGTGATTTCGCCTTACTTCGGGGCAAAGGCTGTTGCTGCAGTAGATAAATGAATGAAGAAGTGCACAACATTGGAATGACTCTCATTGTCGCAAACCATCTTGTCCACCTTCACAGGCATGCGAAAACCCTCGTTCGAGGCCAAATACTACGGAGACATCCACGAACTGCACATTTCCATAGAAGATCCAGTGGATGAAGAAGGAGGAGAATTCAGTGGTTACGAGATCCTCAAGAAGGTGGGCAGTCCATTCTCGGAAAAGGAGTGGCAAACAGAGGTCAGCCTGCCTGCTGCAGAACGAGACTATGAAATGGACGGTCTGCAACCATTGGTAACATACGCAGTTACAGTGCGTGGACGCTTCTCGCCCAACGTTTATACCCCGTTGGCCGACGCATTGGAATTTGAGGTGTTGCACCCAGGTCCGTCCTCATTTTACCCGCTTCTAGTCTGCTTTTGTCCCATCAGTAGTGACTCCTCGATCAACCACGTTCATGCTTTAATTTTTACGTCCATGTCCACTCTCAGTAAGGCAAATGTGCACGCAAGGAATTTTTTCTTCTTCCTACCACAACTCGACAATCATTCATTCTGCATTCCGTAGCTGTTAGTGTTCCCCGAGATGTGAAACTCGAGGCGATCAACTCTCGCATGATACGCATGACATGGCAGACTCCAACCAGATCCTACGGTCCCATCATCGGCTACACTATTGAATGGAGTCGCAATGGTTGGTGGCAGGCGCCCATCCACGTCTCCTCACACCGAGTCTATAACTTCACCAAATTGAAGCCAGGAGAGACCATTTCTGCCTCCGTTTGTGCACGCAGTCAGCCAGATGTTGCGGTGAAATTTGAATACGTTGGTGCACTCAGCAAAGTGGAGACAGAATCGACGCCCCTTCTGGAAGGAGGTCAGCCATTCTCATCCCCACTATCTTAGGTTGTGTGATGATTAGCAAATGAACAAGGTAAAGTGAGAATGGTAGAATTCATACTGATGCATGAAATGCCCCTCAGATTATTGTCCTCCTCAACCAGTTAATGATAAGCCTACAGTGAGTTGCATGCGTGGAATGCAGGATGCACCAACTTCACATTCCTCTCTCTCTGTCTCCACACACCTCCTCCCAACTCTCCTTACAGGCATGAATCAACCATCATTCGAGGCAATTTACTACAGTGATGATCGCGAATTGAAACTGAAGATGCACGAACCCACGGGTGTGGTAGGAGAATTCGGTGGCTATGAGATCCTAACAAAGAGCGGTCCTGACGTGAAGGAAAGCAAATGGCGTTCGGAAGTGGTGCTCGAGGAAGCGCAGCGAAAATACGTAATAGAGGATCTCAAACCATCAGTATCTTATGCTGTTACGGTGCGTGGACGCGTGTTGCCTAATAAAGCCAGCGCGATAGCTGACCCATTGGAATTCACAGTGCTACCGTCAGGTTTGTCATTTGGCGCGCTACTCCTATGCGATTGGTAGCAGCGTTTCATGCATTCACCACCTTGCATGGCATTCCACATTCACCTCCAGCCACAAAGGTATGCATGTGCATTATTTGCAATGACAAACGATTCCATTTTGCATTGCGTAGAATCGAGTGTTCCACGGAATGTGAAGCTGCGAGCACTTGACCCATTCAATGTGCTTTTGACATGGGAACCGCCAGCCAAGCCCTACGGTCGTGTCTCTAGCTACATCATTGAATGGAGCCGAAATAATGCGTGGCAGAAAAGCGTTCGGCTTTCCTCCGGTCGTTCCTATGTCTTCAGAAAATTGGAACCCGGAGAGAACATTTCTGCCTCTGTGTGTGCACGCAATCGACCAGGGACATCAGTGAAGTTTGTGTACGTTGGTGCCCTCAGCCAAGTCACGACAGCAATCACTCCTCTTTTGCCATGAGGTCAGTCTACTCCACGTCTCTTCTCAAACATTATGCTGTGACTTCAAATTGACTGAGCTAATTCAGACTTCGAGTTGAATAGAACAGAACAGAAGAGAACAATTGTGACAATAAAATGGGAGCGACAAACTGTCCTTTGTTCATGTTAAGTGCCAGCATCAACTCGACTTCAGACAGTCGAACAGATGCAGCCAGTAAGGCAGGCGACGAACCACATGATGCATAGTGTACAGCTAAGTGACGCCTTTGTTTTCCAAGTTATCATAACAAAACTTGCTTCTGTAGGATAGATGGTGAAGAGTGAGCTATTTGGCCAACGCAGTCTGCCTCGTTCCCTGCATTCACCATGTTTGGCTTGACTACTCCACTTCTTGCAACCGTGTTCACTTCGTGGTAGTATTCTCTGTGTGAACCTTCTCCCTATTTCAATTTGTGACTTCAATTAGCACAACCAACTATCTCTCGTCAATAAATACTTGTCCCCAAGGGTTTTCCCACAAATGACTTCCCAATTTTTCTTGCTGTATGAAATAAGCAGGAGTGATGTTGTTTGACTGCTTCAAAATATTTGCGACCTGATTGGACACAAGCACGACACACACACACACACGCATATTTCATTCAAATTAAAAAGCAGCTTTCGAATCTTCACAGCAAATGCACCCTAGTATGCAGAAATTCAAGTTGGTAAGTGAACTGGCTTCGACGGTAGGAGAGTTAGTTAGGGAGGGAGTAGACTCACGTATCGTGTGTTGGTTGGTCAATTGTTAACAACCGACGAGCCACTTGCTCCAGTGACCTGGGTGGCATTCACCACCCAACCAGACAAGTAGGCAGTTAGGTGCACAAAGATGATGGCCTTAACGTTCAAAACGTGTGATTGAACAGAAAAGTAGGTAAAGGAAAGACTAACAATTCACATTTGGTGGTGACTTTGCAAAATTGTGTAGCCACTGTGGAAGAAAGGGAAGTGATGAAGTAGTGGAAATGCTAGTTGCGCAGTCTTAGGTCGTTTTGATACAGAATCCGATGTCATTATTCAACTTGAATTGCGTTTGCTTACGGGTTTGCGCATTCCTGTTGACCACCATTAAAGATTAGGGCAATCACAAGTGGATTAGCAATGGGAGAACAACGTTTCCATGTGGGTTAGAATTGAAAATGTGAATGTCCTCATCGCAGGAGATCAGACACTATTAAGCGAAAACAGGACTCAAGGAATGCATGCACATAAATCTATCACCTCCTTAATTCGAGAACTGATATAAATAGCGAAGCATAGAATTACAACACTTGGCATTAGCATGAGTAAATAACAGAAGTGATGGCGCACCACCACGTACAGTGGCATGCCCCTTGGCACAGGCGTGACCACTTAATCTGGGTAACATTTTAAATGGACGCATTGTGCCACATTGTTTCACATGTGGCACTTCCAATACCGCCGACGATGTGGTCAGTGTTCAGTCGGGAGTGCGGAATCCATCCTTGCATAAAGTGTGCAGGCAGCGAAAAGGCTGTCACACGTACTTCACACTGTCCATGAGTCGTTGTCTTCGCCTAGTGGCAACTTCAACGTCAGTGCTTCCAGATTGGACTTGGATAGACAAGACCCACACACACTTTCACAATTACTCTACCATGCTCTCTTTCTTTGCCCAAAAATGACTAATTGGAAAGCATTGGTTAATAAAACTGTGAAGAGGATGAAACCACCAATGGGATGGAAGAGGAGCGAGGTGTTTACCACATTATCCTTTGTCGTAGTTTTGGCAATTCACTCACTGTTGAGTCAACAGTACCAATCGCCCAAATCTGGAGTCTTTTACTATCCCCATTTGGTTCGAAATAAAGGTTCCGTAAGTTACTTCAGTATCGTCACGCTCGTCTCATATACTAAACGTTGCACCTAACTCTGCTAATAATGTTGTTAATTTACTGACGCCTCATGACTCCAAATTGTAATGCTAACTGCAGTAAGGCTTGTTGGGATGCTGAGGGAAAAACTCTGTTGTAGGCAGGCAAGCTAAACTAATTCTTGAGCGAGGTATTGATTGATGATACTGGGTGGGAGAATCAACCCGCTTAGTAGACTGAAGAAGAATGTAATTGTCGTCGCACGGCTTTCTGACATAGTTGTGGTGGTTTTCCCACTACTAAGCTGATACCAGCATTCCCACCAACGCGTTGTGCGAATGCGTACGTGACCTCTAGTGACATTCCTAGTGAATAACTTTTGTATATGGTAAACAAAAACAAAGGGCTGAGCAGATGTCTGTGTAAGCACAGTACCATGCACAGTTCCATTCA
>JADWOT020000010.1:8930927-8968769 GCA_036345935.2 Taenia hydatigena
ATTTGGTATTCTCTCTTAGTTGAAGAGAGGTTGGTCACAGAATTGAAGCGGTTTCTTAAAACTGAACCACCATTTCGCACAAGGATTGCGAATCCACCGAATCGTCCCTCAACGCCTTCAGGATCGTGCATTAATGTGTTCAGTTCGTTCGTATCTTCATAGTAAGATGTCTCAAATGTCGGTTGTGCATGCCTGTAACAGAAGAAAAGAGTGCAGCTGGAAAATGTGGCGAACTTGTACTCAAAAATCTCTTTCAATATGGGTGAACGCGCAACCACTCGCGGTTTGTATAGAGGATAGAGGAGGCCATCTATTTTCACATTGCGCTAACCAGTTGCGAATCACAGTACAGTCTTAGATAAAACAAGTAGAATGGAATTGCCTCGTTTTAAAGCTAACATGGCAACTGTCACATATTTACTGCGGTGACGAACACGTTGAAACCAAGGCAGAACTGCAGTTTGAATGTGTGCACGAAAAGAAGCGTAAACAGTTTGTTTTGGTCTTAAGTGGGTAAAGTTATAAATTACTTAAGGCGAGTTGAATAATTTTCTGCCATCTCTCATCGGGGTTTCATTCGGTGGTACAGTCAGACATGCGACCGACTGGTTTGGCTAGTGGATCCCACGTCATGTTCAACGTGTGGGAGTGGATTACATGAAGTTTTGCATCTCAAAGGACAGTGAGACCCTTACAATAGAGAATTAAGATGATTGTCATTATCGTGGGAAGGAAAATAACTTTATGCTTCTATATTTTCCCCATATTAATGGGCATAGTTGCAAAACCAATTAAAAGACTGGAATGATGAATTATGAGTGGCTACTACTAGTAGCACATAGGTAGAGTATCAGAGGTTGGAATGAGGGCAGACCTGTATATATTACCTCAAAGGCCAGCGGCTCAGCCATCACGCTGAAAATGTCAGGCGATACAAGTCCTCGCACTGGAATCTCATAAGTAACTGATGGTTTTATTTTCTCCATTTGATATTCTCCCTCAGTGGCGTAGGGATTGACCAATGAGTCCACCGAAATCTCCTACCACGTCGTTAAGATCGTGCATCGATATGTGAGAATGGTGCGCGTCGCTGTAGTGAGTTGTCTCAGAAGTCTGGTTGTGCATGGCTGAAACAGGTGCAGAGGAGATGTTAAGGTAAGGCAGGCAACCGAATATGAAGTGATTTTACCTTCGCACATTCATTTTCGCATCGAATTTCGACGCAATTGGTGGTAAAATGCCTACGTAACTCATATGAATGAGTTGAGGGTTTACATCATACTGTTGCTTCGGGGAAAGAAGAGGAGAGTATTCACCTTCTTTAGGTGTGGTTACGGACAGAAAACTATTGCAGGACCTAATGTATTTAACTTTAGCCACAACTTCCGGTTGAATGCGTGCATACACATTAGCAGAAGTAGCTTGTCAAGGCTGCAGTTGAGCAAATGTGTGAAAATTACATTGAATGAGGATTAATATTTTTCCTGTGGTGCATAAACTGGACTCTATTTAATTGTGTAGACAGCAGTGCGGCCGCTGGGTTTAGCTGGAGTATCCCACGTCATATTCACAGTACAAGGTTGATTGCTTCAAGTTTCCATCCTGAGGAACACCAAAACCTGCAGAAAACAGGGTGAGTGTATTCATATTTGTTATTTGGAGAGAAATGAGTTCTTATGTGCCCCATACACCGCCATTTATGCCCACGTAATCACCAGTAACTGTGAAAACTGGAACCTAGGGTTCATTGTTCTGGAGCAACTACTGAGTGCACATAAGTAGGCCAGGATCGATTTAAAAGACGGACTTGTGGATATTGCTCCAAACACCGATGGGTCAGCCAACTCGCTGAATATATTGAGCAGTAGTGGTCCACGTACTGTAATCGAATACGATATTGATGCGATCAGTCCATCTACTCGACATTCTCGTTCTTCAACAGTGGGAACGGACCGTCCACTCCCATTAGGACCTCGAAACCACTGAAATCTCCTTTGACGTCGTCTTTAACATTCGTGTAGTATGTTTCCTCAAATGTCGATATTCATTTGTGATGGAGCTAATGCGTGGAAAATCTTTACATATTCTATGAGTTCGTATTGCTCGTTGCGATAAACATTATAAGTCGGTACAGATATGGGAAATCGAGGAGGAAAGACTAACCTCGTGTATGAGTTCCGATCTAATCGAATTCCGAAGAAGGGTTCGGTTGATCGTGCACGAAAATAGAGACGACAACGACATGTGTGGGCTTCGAATCGGTGAAGTCATAAAATTTGTTAAGCAGAGATGAACACTTTCCTGCCATATGGGTTACGGACTCAACGCTGATACACAGAACCCTCAGCTATGAAGTCTCAGCCCATAAACGACCTGATTGGGAGGTCGGTAGAATCGAGGCTCCTGGGCAAACAGGTGGCCTAGATTATAATACACGCCACTTTTGACTGTGTGATAGCAAATGGCAAATCGTTCCCCTTTCCTTGGGAAATTCTCGCTTATATTTCTTGCTCGAATAAGCGAAAGTGCAACAGAGTATACTAGTCCAAGGTCAATCACAAAGGCAGCTACTCACAAAAGCACAAAGAGTAACTTTTCTGAAGTTACAGACGTCCTTAAAACTTGCTTGCGAGGCTGTCAGAAGTTACGTTTCAACGTGTTGGGTGAGCATGCTGCATGACCAAAGTACCTGACCCTATGCTCCAGCCAATGGCGTGCAGAGTTACGTCGGCTTTCCACATGTTCACCTGATGACCTTAGCGTTTTCACAGTGGTGCTTACAACACCCCACCTTCTTTAGCGCCTTATTTTCTCTCCCAATTTCTGGTGCGTTGATAGAGTCAGTCGACGCCTTGGGCTGTACAAGACTCGTGTGGTGTTGGTTTCCAATCAATTTATTGCAACAATTAGATCATCAGGAGAGTGTGACCAGCCAAAAGGCGGTTCTTGCCACGTTCCCAATAAACGCGCAAGCCAAAATAGAGTTCTCACACTGCCGTTTATGTTGATGTCAAGTGACATTTGTGGCACCTATAACATTTGGTTTAAGATGGCCTCACTGATCTATCTGAGAGAATATGACATGATCGGGTCGCGCATACACACTGTACCAAATCGGTTGGGTGAGCAGCACTAACACTCTCAAGCAAGAAGTGCAAAGCACATCCACTTACTGAGGAAACTACTCCATCAACATCGTGCTAAGTTAGCATGCAAAATCGCGTGATAACCATCTCATCCACTTATCATTAGATGATTGACTCATCTGTTTACCCACTTGACTAGTCATCATTTGCATCCTGTCGTTCCTCCATTCATCAGTCGGTGCATTGCGTGTCCGCTCCTTTATCCGCTCTTCGAAGCCCATTGGTCACTTGATCATCGCTATCTAGATGGTGCCAAAGGCGAGTTCAAAACTGTTGATTTGGGATAGTGAGTGATGTCCTCATTCCTGTCAGGCGTCGTTTTGACTACTTAAAGAAACTGGCATGCATGATGCATCACTTTGACCTGTGTTGGGGAAAGCTATTAAGTGTTTAGACGTTGGCAAGACGAAGGAAAGAGGTCGCATCCCAATCGGATTTCGGATGCGCGCTTTCTTGACAGCACCATTTTAGCCACCTCGTCATGAGGTTGAGCTCCTCTAACGAATGTGAAATTTTAACAAATTTGCGATGCTTCCCGAACTGCACACTTGAAATCCTATAAATTGCTTCAATGTCATGCGCAGAGTGCGTACACATACAGTTAAGGGACGTTGCAGCCTCTGCAGAATCAGGCGTTACAATAGAAACAAAATGCTCGTGAGGTAGTGGAGAACATCCACACTGTTACGAGGTCAATTCCGGTGCTTAGACAACCAGTCGGTGAGTCATTTAGTCATTCAGGTGTGATTGACGAGTACAAGTTGTGGCAGCGTTAGTACAAACTTCTACATTCACACCGCGCTAGACCCAACAGGAGATTAAACAGATGAGTAGCATAGAGAAGATTACGGCATCTTTTTCGCAAAGTAGAAATTAAAACGCGACACAAAGACATTGCGTATTTGTTGCATTTACGTCTGCAACTGTTGTTATTTCATTTCCAGTTCAGTAAACAGGAGTGCAACGGAGGACTCTTGACCTCGTCTGCATTACGATAGCTGCATCATAGAACTATTGTGTGGACTACGTGAAATGTGCGTCATAAGTGCAAATGGAGTCATCACTGTTCTGCTGAAGAAGGGAAAGAAGAGAGAAATGTTAGCTATTTGACGATGGAGGTTTTAGAACATGTCAGACTTCCAGTGATGCAGTTGATTAATTTCACCTTAGCTACAGAAAATGTACAAGACATGCAACAAACTACGTTGCCTGCCTAATATACCTTACGATGTTTTCTTTAACCCTGCGTTGAACCTCACGTCGATGTAGCCGTAAAGTAAGATCAGAATGCCACAATTTGCAATTTTGGTGTGTGGGCAACATTGTAACATGATTGTGTTAAGTAGTGAGTTTGAAGATAGACAGACAAATGGACTTTCGATAGTGGGAAGCAGCAAAAGATCTATCTCTCCTCAAATCAATTGCATTTCTTTTACTAAACTGAAACATGGAGATCAATAGGACTCGGGACATTCGCCCACACAAAGGGTTGTGATACCTTGTCTCCTTATCAATGTGATCGAAGTTATCTCTTTTTCCCTCTTCCTTCGAGGAAACCTATGTTATGCTGCTTAGTTGACCACCTTGAAAGTGCATACTTGTCATCTGTTTGGCATGCAAATGAACGATTTTACTCCCATCGATAGTGGCTGGAGAAATGGCGATTGAAGCAATTGACTTACGCATGTAGCATTAAAATGCTCAACAGTCAACTCTATCTCCTAGTATTCGAATGTAAAGGCAGATATTATGACAGAAAATAAATCTGGCAATTAACTCTAAGTCTTAATGAGAAACACGGAACTTAAAAGAAGACAGGGCATAGAAGAAACTAATGTGAATGCAAAGATCATCTGGTAAAAGTGTCCAGGAGCCAACGAGATTTCTCGAATTGTTGGTTATCAAGCGCCTTCTGGGTAAGCTTGACTGCCCAAACACCATTTTCTTAATAAAGCTTGCAACGCCAGGAGGGTTTCTAATTCCATTTTTATAAGTACCCGTTGTCGAGGGATTGTTTCGTACACCCCACGCTGTCGCGGCTTAGTAGATTCTCTTTTAGAAGCACTGAAAACCACCTCATTGCACCTCATTGCACGGGCAGGGCACATAACTGCCCATTGCTTACTCGGTTTGCAAACATGAGGTTCCATCAACCACTAATAGATACTTGTGACGAAGACTACCGGAGAAATCACAGCTGCGTCAGCAAGACCAAATGCACGCGATTCGAAAAGCGATAACACGGTGGGTGATGAATTACTGCGATCCCAAATCGCCCAAAAATAAGCAAATCTCATTTGTAACCACACCGACATAGTGGTAATGTGCTACACAGTGGCCTTTTTGTACTCGCCATTGACTCGGGTCCTATGGGCAATCCAACTAGCTGATTCAAATTGGACTACTTCACGGCAAATGGACTCGTGGGATAAGATGTGTGAGGTAACAAACAAACACGACGTGTGCATGAGTGCGCATATTACCCGTGGAATGGATAGTGGATGTGGGCAAGCGGATGATGGAAACGTCCTCAGACCGAGCCCAAGTCTAATCGATTGAATGCGGCGACTACCAACCAAATGACCTTAAGAGAAACTAGTAAACTACTTTAACGGTTGCCAACGCAATCATCAGTCATCACTGAGGTATCGACAATACATGAGTCCGAGATCCGTGATGTTTCACGAAAACCACGAGGGAAATGGAAGAGCACACACATCTGCAGAAGAAAGCTTTTGCACTTCTGCAGGAGTCTCTACCATCGTCCTCAGTACAACCAATCGCACTGCCCATTCATGCACGATGATAATGTGCGTGAATAAACAATTCACTTTGTAGGCCAAGGTCGGGCTGCTTCATAGGCTGATAAGGTTCACTAACTATCCTATAAATACACTGTGGATTAGGGGTGAATGCAAATTATATCTGTTAGAGATGTCGCTTCATGTCTGCCTCATTTTGCTGGCAACCATCATCTTCGGTGATGAATCTTCACTGACAGCCGGTAAGCTACCTACCTACTCTGCTCTGCTCTACCCTAATCCGCGTACGTGGCGAATCATTCAACAAATGTGGGCATTTGCCTCATTGGTAGTGGTGGCTTGACTACTTTCTATTACCTTTTGTCGCATCATATTACAGCTATATTACATTAACACGGCTGACTTCACACATTTACTGCCTCCATATTTATCCTCCTTATTAACTTCAAAAGTGCCTTTGAATTTGCGTCGACCTCACGGAAGTGGAATTTGTCCAATTATTTTGCTTATTACTGTGCTCACTGTTCAAAGCCGTCGTTCTGGTGAGGACATAAGTCTGGTGCTATTCTACTCTAACACCAATGTGTACAAATTCAAAATTGTCAATGGGTGACAATGCATTCTAAAAGACCTTAAACGTGACTTCAGCGTCGGTGTGTGCATCTGCACATAAGTATGGTGCTTTCTTCTCCAAACATCTGCAGTTATGGGCGATTTCAACCAGTTCTGGCTGCGTAGTCTTAACTCATTTACAATCAGACTACTCATTGGCACCTACGGCTGCTTTAAACGGACTTTCCAAATAACATGCCTTCCTCCCTTTTCAATTTTGTTAAAGGGACAGGGACCGAGACAGCATCACTCGCACCATACCTCGATTTGAAACGTGTGACTTCCGACTCTATCCATTTCACCTGGAATACCCAAGGCCTCGAGGATCTCAATGTGACCCAAATTCAAGTCATTTTTACATCAGATTCACATCCCGGCATCTACGGGCATGCAACAGCTCATGTGTCAACAGGCAAATTGACTGTTGACGAATTAGAGCCTCACACACTGTACGACGTGACTGTGGAGGCAACTGGAAACGGAGTGTACATTGTGCATCCCATTGGACTCATTAGAACACAGTCCTCAGGTAAACTAAACCAAGGCTGTGCTCATGACCAACCCGTTGCATCAATTTTGTGCCATTCCCAGTCCACACATGTGCACGTCCATCCACGCCAAATTTATTAGCGTATGAAGAGTAAAATTAGAGCCTTCGATAAGAAAATCTGGCCACCCCAACAATCTGGCAGCCGATGCCATGAGGTATCTTGCTGTGCTTTGGTAGCACCTTTAAATTTGTGCTTTCATTAATGATATTTCATCAATCACAGCTGCTACTTGTGTAGCACCACCCATGAGAAGGGGCACATCGCGAACACAAATTAAGTTTGAGTAAAATGAACCAAATCCAGTGAACGAAATTTCTAAGCCTTATCACTTAGCCTATTTCAAAATTAAGCAAAACACAGTTTTGGTTAGGATCTCAACTAAGGACGATCAGACGAGCTGCACCATGTTTGGAACTTGGTATCAAAACACGAGACACAGATGCGTGGTGGAAGCTCAGCATCTTAAATATTACAGCTGCCTATTTGGTACCCATTGTTTAGCAATTACAAATAATTTTAAATTAAAAGACCGTGCAAAATTTATAAATCAAATGCAAATCGCCTTATTTTGGGGGTTTCGCTCACGTCTCAACACCTCACGTCTACTGTCACAGCCATACGAAAACCGACATTCGAGGCGAATTACACAGAAGATATTGAGATATTGGATATTCTGATACACGAACCTGAGGGAGACGAGGAATACTTCGACAGCTTCGAGATCTTGAGGAAAATTGGCGGTCTCGAATCAAAAGGTCCGTGGCAATCTGTGGTCAACCTCACTGATGGAGAGCGGACATATGAAATGGAGGGAGTGGAAACGTCAATGAAACATGCAGTCACAGTGCGTGGACTTGTGCTGCCTGACAGCTTCAGCGAGATGGCCGATCCTTTGGTATTTGAAACAATGGAAGCAGGTCTGTCTCCTTTCCACTCACCACCTGTTTTACTCATGCGCAATCAGCAGCGTCTAAACATTCATTGTGTCTCATGCTCAATTTTCTGCATTTATCGCTCTGCGAACTGTTTGTGATTGCAATCATCCTACCTTGCATTGTAGATCTTAGTGTTCCCCAGAATGTGGGACTTCAAGTAGTCGATCCTTACACAGTGCACATGACGTGGGGTCCACCAGTTAGACCTTACGGACGCATTGCTGGCTACACCATCGAATGGAGTCGGGATTTTGTAGAGTGGGAAAATATTAATCTCCCCTCTGGCAATTTCTATGACTTCACCGATTTGAAGCCGGGCCGAACTATTGTCGCCTCTATTTGTGCGCACAATCATCCAAACACTTCAGTGAAATTCGATTATGTCGGAACTCGCAGTGCCGTCATGAAAGTGACTATACCACCACGAATACAAGGTCAGCCTTTTCTCCCCGATCTATCGAATCTGTGTCATGACTTGAAACTGATTATGGTAAATGGTATTGTAAAATAACTAGAGTGTTAAAAATGCTAATATTTTGCTGCATCTACTGTCTATGAAAATAGATGCACTCGCTCATTTTTGTACTGAAAATTAATGCCTGTGTTTGTTGACGTCCATACACAACAGGTTCACTGTTATAGGTATGCGAAAACCGAAGTTCGAGGCAACCTACCATGAAGACGTCGGTGATTTGCACATCAAAATTTCCGATCCTAAGGACGTCATTGGCGACTTCGGTGGGTTCGAGATCCTGAAGAAAATTGGACCACCAGACTCACAAAATGCCTGGCAGTCCGTGGTCAACCTTTCTGCTACTGCACGAGAATACGATGTGGAGAAAATGCATCCACTCCTCATGTATTCTGTCACAGTTCGTGGACTCGTTTTGCCCACCACCTTCAGTGTGATGGCTGATCCACTGGTGTTTAATGTAACACATGCAGGTCTGCCTCCTTGCCAATCGCTTCTCATATGCTTGCACGAATTTAGTAACTACACTTTACCTATTCACCTTTTTGTTTGCTCGTCAAGCTTCCGCGGCCAATAACGCGGGTATATGTGAGAATTTTTGCGGGCTTAAGGGACGATTTTTTCCTTCTAAAGAGCACTGACTGGTTTGCTCATTCTCCACCTTGTAGATCTTAGCGTTCCCCAAAATGTGAAACTTCAAGTACTCAACACTCACACGGCGCTCATGACATGGGATCAGCCAGCTAGACCAAATGGTCGCATCACTGGTTACACCATCGAATGGCGTCGCAATCGTAGCAAGCAGAGGAGCATCCATCTCCTCTCAAATCATAGCCATGCCTTCACGCAACTGAAACCAGGTGACACCATTCATGCGTCCGTTTGTGCGCACAGCCAACCGGAGGCTTTGGTGGAATTCGAATACATTGGTTCCTTCAGTAGTATCGTAACAGCCATTATAGAAGGAAGTAAGTACTTCTCTCTCGTTTTATTAAATGCTGTGGTGAAATCTAGGAATGTCCAGAGAAAAGCTGGGAATAAGACAAAGCAGTGCCTCTCTTCATTGTTGCTTGGTTGTCATTGTCTAAGCTCGACACATCTACTGTTACAGGTATGCAAAAACCGAAGTTCGAGGCAACCTACCATGAAGACGTCGGTGATTTGCACATCAAAATTTCCGATCCTAAGGACGTCATTGGCGACTTCGGTGGGTTCGAGATCCTGAAGAAAATCGGACCACCAGACTCACAAAATGCCTGGCAGTCCGTGGTCAACCTTTCTGCTACTGCACGAGAATACGATGTGGAGAAAATGCATCCACTCCTCATGTATTCTGTCACAGTTCGTGGACTCGTTTTGCCCACCACCTTCAGTGTGATAGCTGATCCATTGGTTTTTAATGTAACACATGCAGGTTCGTCTTTTTCTCTCCCCTTAATCTGCCTGCATGTAATCCATTTGTTTTCCAAATCCGTACGCGTTTACCGTGGATAAACGTGTTGCGCTTGAATGCGTAAGGATACGTAGAGACTTCTTATAAGTTCACTAAATTACATGCTCAATCCTCGTTGCGTAGATCTTAGTGTTCCCCAGAATGTGAAACTTCGAGCATCGAATCCTCGCACGGTGCTCATGGCATGGCATCAGCCAGCTAGTCCCAACGGCCACATCACCGGTTACACCATTGATTGGATTCTCGACAATAAAAGGCGGAGGAGCATCCATCTCGCCAAACGTCGCTTCCATGCCTTTACACAATTGAAGCCGAGACAAACCGTTGCTGCATCTATTTATGCTCACAGTCGACCGAACACTTCGGTGAAATTCGAATACATTGGCACTCGCAGTGCATTTGTGACAGCAACCACTCCGCCTATAAAACGAAGTCAGTCCTTCTTTCTCCTTTTATCATACACTTTGCTGTTACTCGGAAATTACTGGTTTGGGTCAAATTGGCTGCACATTTGTGCCTTATTTGGACATTTTTAATGTTAATTTACATTTAACGATTAGATTAGGTAGCGTCTACATATCAAACTTTATCACTGAGGATAAACTACGATTCGGATAAAAGCCGTAGAAACGGATGCCCTACACATGCAATTACTCTCGACTCCTGCAACCGGATAAGCTAGTGTTGAGCCCTAACTCTTTGATTGCTATAAATGAAGGACGTCCTGCGACTACGGCGATCACCAGGAAAAGACCAGTTACCCCGTCTCCTGCAATCAAAGCCACTGTAACATCTTTCGCCGTCGCCAAGGCCAGAGCGTCAACTCAGACCATTCCAACCGCCACGACATTGGCAAAGGCTTCTGATCCGGCAATCATTGCAGCCAAAGGATCTCATCCGGGACCTGCAAGAACCACGGACACGGAATTTACTTTGGCTCAGCAACCGTAGCAGGAGGATCCACATGGGCACCCGTAATCGCTGGACCTCTGCAATCACCACGTCTGGTGGACCCGCCTTTCTGTGTGTAATTACCGTTGTCTATTATCTTTTGCCCATAGCGACTTGCAGCACTTGCCACGCCCAGTCGAAGTCATTCTGTCGCTTCCTTTATATTAAACGACTAATAAGCAGTGATAACATTGTTGCTGTGTCAAATTAATCCTTTCTCAAATATCCACCGACGGTGACACACGCGCGCACATTCCCTCGCAATCACACGCCCTGTGTGCATCACAATGAGGCAGTCGTGTAGTGGGTGATTCACTTTAGTAGTGGTTGAGTTATTTGAGGAAAAGTAGACTTGCATGTTATAACTTGATTGGCCGATTGTCACAACTGGAGGGTCCGTGCAAGTGGGCAAGACGGGTCGACTAGATGCCCAGTCAGATAAGCGGGCGACAATTGAGCACCCAGACAGATGGCCTTATCAAGTAATGCGTGCGAGTCAACACACACGTGACATGCGTGCGCCCAGTGGCTGGCCAATGAAAACTGAAATGGGTCACGGTTAGTCGATTCCAGCAGCCGTGTCCACCTGTGAATGGTAGACCTTAGGATTAAAATGACCAGCAGCTCGCTCAAGGTGAAGCCAACAGATGGGTAATGCAGCAATTAGCAAGCTAAAAAGGCACGAATGAACCATGGACGGTTCTCATAACGTCCTTAAAGGCAGCCATAAAAGAAGCATTTGCAAGTTGGACAATAACGATGTTGACTTATTGCTGTCGACTTCGTGCCTGAATGTTTATCCTCAATCCCCGACATGGATTCTACCAGTCGTGTTTACCAACAGCAGCAAATCTACCCGTACTGGCTCCGTACTGGGTGAGGCAAAACTGATTGCTGAATGTCATATATGGTCAAGAGTCCATTCGATAGTGCAGCCTGCGATTTCGCCCGTGCGTCTGGATAGTGGTTATCACTATACGTGTAGCGTGTGGTGGTCTATTGCCACGAATCTCACATTCTGAGAAACACTAAGATCCACACAGCATGGAATGAGTAAATTGCCTGGGATTGTTAAGCGGAAAATAGACCACGATTTATGGCATTTGATCGCGGCTTTCCCCAAGTAGGCCTTCAAGAATGGTCATGCATATAAAAAAGTGCAGCGCGAGAGTGAATGAAAGAAAAGCAGCTGCAAGCTACTTACAAGCTGATCGGAACATCGTATGCGCTACCTGGATGACATTCTTGCACTTTAGGTATGAAAATTAGGGAGCAAAACACTAGTACACGATGAAAACTTGACCATGAAACGAAATCGTGTCTGTTGCAGTAATGCTCAATTAAGCTCTTGTTGTACTGTACGTAATGGAGGCAGCTGAACAAGGCGAAGCGTTTAACCACCTCTCACCATGAACAGCTGCCTACTTACATCTTGTTAGTAGAAATAATGACATTAGCGTGGCAGCACACTGCTTAAGAAACATTCGACACAGGGACAGTGAAGTACCGACTTCAGCCCCCCCCTCCCCCCCCCCCACCTCCAACAGTCAAACGATTCTGACGAAGGCGTAGCAACTTCGACAAGCGCAACCACAGTAGACTGATAGGTGAAAACGCTCCGATGTCACATTATGTGCCCTCTTTGAAGTGAAGCAGATGGAAGATGAGATAAGGAAGTAGATACGTAGAGAGCCGCGAACTTAGACAGGTCCATGTGAAAGGCAATAGCCAAATTCCCCCACCTCTGCCTGTACATGCACCTAAGCCCTTTCGCTTAAATGAATTTTAATGCTTGCCAGTGTGCCTAGAAAATGGTGCACAAATTTCGAGAAGCCTTCCTACACACCCGCAAAACAATGAGAAAATGTAAAGCAGCGACACAGTCCCCCGATCAAAAGCAGACTAACTAGAACGCACGCATTTGGTGCATCTGTGCGGAGTGCCCACGCCATTCTTTTGACCCGGGAAGAAGGTAACCAGTTAAGGGTAAGAATTATTATGCACCACAGATATTCATGCTAATTATAACGCAGGCACTCGTATCACACTGTGTCAGCATCCACCATGGCCAAAGCAGTAAAATTAACACTCACAACTCGTCCCAATCAAAAGTCTTATCAAGCATACCCATATACATTAAACCTGCCAAGCACAACCCTCCTCACTTAGACTGAGAAAACTGTGCAAGCAGCGATCGAACGCACGTCAGTTATTCTTCTCATCGGAAAACGGAAACAAGTGGCATTGCCCATCACAAAACTGGGTGGATTCAGTCAATTTAATGGAATGCACAAACCGTCAAGGTAGATAAACAGCGAATGGACAAATATAAATAAATGTACACATATGCTAACCAACAAATTGGCAGCTGCCTTCCTCCACCTATCCACACTCCTCATTCGTACTGACGATCAGGCCTTTCTCCCCATCACGTCAAAAACGCAGGAATCACAGCACTGGTCTCTACAGCGACTTCAGCAGTGGTACAGTCTTCCCGATATACACGTCCTTTGCAGACTCAAAGAGGATGTGGTCAGCATGCCACTTCACGAACTTATCTGTCGCCTATTTCTCTGGTGGAATCCGAAGATACCATCCACCCGCTCACCCACCGCCCGTGCCAATCAACTCCTACCTGATTACCACCCCCGTCCCTATCGGAACAAAGTTGGATATAGAGATACAAACTCAATCATGTTAGAGTTCTGAGATAAACCTACCAATCCGGCCGGCAGAGTGAAACTTCATCTAACGTTGGCATTGGCTGCACATCGGCGGTCCATTTGTAGCAGATTCTGTACCACCTCCATCTGTGTTTGTTCAAATGACACCTGTCAAAATCGGAAACTTCGCGGCTCAGACCAACGATACCAATTTGAACACACCCAAACAATTTTCTGAGGTACTGTAAGTCTAAAGGCCTCTCCCGGGCACGATGAACCCTGCAACAACACCATGTAGTTGTAAGGACTCATTCGAGAAGATAACACAACATTCTTGCACAAAACATGCACATCAAGTCTAATTAAACACGAAATCCATCGCAGTGACTCCCACATTGGAACTCCTACATACCCGAGCGAAGTGCAATGTAACACCAAAGTCCAATTCCGCATTTTCCAATCTTCATCATTTCCTAGAAGGTATTTAATTGTCACATCACAGATACATACACTTTCGCCTACCTTAATGTTGGAACCGTCACTGACATTAATAGAAGCACGCTGATTAGCAGTGTTTGCCTTCATTTTAGCATCTAGGGCCTACACAACAACATTCCTCTCCTTACTAGAATCGTCAAACGAGACAGAGCAGGGACAGATAAATTACCAAAATGCAGCCAATGATCTTCAAGTTGACAAATTAAGCGAATCATTTATTTATGAAGATCTATTTAGCTTGGTGAGCTTTAAACACAAAATAAATGCAAACAATAAAAAGATATCTTTTAAAAAATTTTTTAGATTTTTAACAAGCGAAAAGCACTGAGTGTTTATTGCTATAAAGGAATATTGGCAACTTGGATTCGAGTAAAAAGGAATTGTTGGAATACTAAAATACAAAAAATAGCTCAAGCATTATGCAAGGATTTGCAATGAGCACAGAGAACCTATAAAATCCAACACGTGCAGCAAGATTAAAGATGGAAATTCATCGGTAATCAATTAATTAACCCAAAATGATACAACCTGTGTCGTGCAAAGAACGATGACACTTATTTGGAAATGCGATTAATTGTGGCAGTTGTTGTACTTTTGAACTAACCAGTAATGCCGCCAGTAATGCGATATGCGTGCAAATTCAATTATTGCATGAAAGCTTGCAGGCAAGTGCCTGGCCGCCGCATGAAACTCACACTGCCCTTGTTGGAATGCCTTGTTTATTTGAGCTACCGTTTTCGGTCAGGATCACAGAGGTGGCCATATTGCCCTAGCTGCGTAGGTTGGCCTTTGGCCCATGCCAGTGGCTTATTTTCCTCTGTTCGTTGAATATATACATGTACTCTGCCCTAGTATTCTGCCTTCTTCCGCCTTCAAGGGAGTCTCGGGAGCTACACTTGTATTGTTATCATTACGAAGTGATGGCACGTGAGTTCGTGCTTTTAGATTGACCTTATGGCCGACAGCACCCAAGCGCTTCAGCAATCGCCCAACTGTGGTATCTTGTTTATTAAAAATCCTAACCAAAATGGCAGTTTAGGTGCCACTTCAGAATCGTGACATTAGGTTTCAAGTGCTCAGTGCTGTAATCAGTTTATTAACAGTCCTGTTACCTTACCTATTCTTGATGACTCCTAATTCCAACACAAACTTAAGCTACGGTTGTTCAGGTGCTGAAGAATTTCTTGTGAGAAGCGTTGGTTAATGACACCGTGTGGGATAGTTAACCCGCTGAGTGAGATGAAAAAGAGCCCAGTAATTGCCGCATCGCTCTTTGGCACAGTTTTGGTGATTTTTCCACTGTTGAGCCAACAACTGCAACCCACCCACGAACCGTGCGAATGCGTGGCAAACCTCTAGTGACATCCTTAATGGACACCTCTTGCGTGTGAATACCAACAACAAAACTCCACCCGTGTTAGAATTTCTGTGATTTACCAGTGTCATGCATGAATGAGTACATAGGAGTTCTCACACGGGTGGGATTTTTGAACTCTCAATGTTATTGTTCTCCACACACAGAAGGTGTCGATTAAGGAGGCCACTGGAGATTTCCCGCCTATTCGCAAAATGCGAGGGTGGAGTTGAAGTAATTGGCAATTCGGTAAACATCAGGCTATTTTCACGCCATTCGGCGGGTCAATTATCCCACACAGTGCCAAACTACCACTGCTGATGTGCCTACCACGATAGTGACTAGGTGGAATGAATTAAATCAATTCGAGCAGTATTTCTCTTTACACCTTATTTTCCTCATTCAGGAGGCATCTGCATGGATATTCAGAAGGGAGTGATCACCAGTGTTGGCGGTACGAGGCTGCGTCTGGTCCCAGTTGTAGTAGTCATGACGAAGAAGTGTCACACAACACCCGAAGTCTCGTAGCGCAAAACGACACAGTGTGTTAACATCATGGCGAGGTCAATCATCTAAACCCGCCGTTGAGGTGAGAATTACTATTAAGAAGCCCTTGTTAGCCCTATCATGCAGGCCATCCACGCAAGCATCGCTCTATGATGGTAGGCATCTAGAGCCCTGACCCAGGCCTCCCTGTTTCTTTCCATCCGTTACTCGACATTTATTTCTTTGTTCATTTCTCCCCCGCACATCATTCATTAGAATTCCGCGTTACGTACGATGAAAAACCTCACTGAATAATCGCCAACTGCAATTATAAAAGCATTAACATCGCTTCGTGGTGGATAGGTTGGATTGCGACTGGAGAAGAACGTCTCGATCATGTCACGTTTCTTCATTGCGAGTACGCATTCTTATGAGGACTCAGAGTAGGCACAAAACTGACACCCACACAATGCCGGTACCATTGAGAGCCTTCAATTAGCTGTTGCAAGTCCTGTTTCTCCTAACCAACCAGCCAACCAACCGTGGGATGAGCTTGATGTGAAGAGCATATAAATGCGCTCAAGGCATTGGGCTAGACAACGATCGCGTATCATGCTTAGATTTGCTGCCTTTCTCATTGCTCTCGCCTACTGCTCGGGTACGTATTCATCCCTCCATTATCACTTCATTTCTTACTCAATAAGTCATCGCGCGTTATAATCCATTGTGTGAATTGGTAATAAGCGTGGCCTTCGGAATGAGGCTGATTTTGCTGTGCTAGTGAAGGTAGTGATGCATTCTATCATGATGAGCCGCGATGTCGGGCTAGAGTGGATCCACCTTTAGCAATTTGGAATGTATGGGACGGTTTTTATGATGTGAGACGAGTTTGCACACAGAATTCAACCTGACACAATGACTAAGTAGATGTGAAGTGGCAGTTGAAGTCGGCACAGCTCATGTGTACGGGTGACGGCCTAGTGGCCTATGCTCGAAGCCGGTGAGCGTGAACCCCAATTCTTGGTCGGATAAATTTTGAGGCTGCATGCATGGTGGATGTCGAGGTTGAGAAATGCCTAAATTGATGAGATAGGAGATGTTTGTTACAGGTTTTATAGGCAGAATTCTCAGCAAACACGGAAAGTGAGATGCTGGACCCGCTTACATTTGCCTCGTGGCTTATTCACTCAAGAGTCCTAGTGACTGCTTGTGCATTCATTCTTTTACTGCATTCACGCGAGTTCCTATAAAAAGCATGGAAGACTTTGCAGTTTATGATGGTTGCCTGCATATTTTGTACAAGTGATTAGCTAAGGTATTTGAATAGATGCGCCAGACAAGATTTAAATGTCGTTTTACTTCCGTGGAACAGATGCGGACCCAACGCTGTGGGGATCGCGCATTGTTGGAACACCCAAGGGACCATCTCCAACCATGTATTTCCTTTTACCAAAAGACGCCGTACGTATAAAACTCTTGCATAAACAGACATATCTTACCAACAGGATGGTAGACGCTATTATGTGTGCTCCTTCATGATCCGAAATTCACATTATAGATTCCTTTCCAATTTGTATTGGCCGAAAATTTAATGTCATCCTGTCACATGGCCGATGCGCTCATACATTGGGGGTTGAAGTGGACGTTTGACTTTATTTCAGGTTATATCAGTGGTGTTAAGAGATGGCAATGTGTCTCGAGTCAACATTGAAAACGACGAATGTCGCGTTGGTGAGAAAGTGTTGGGTCGCCCCTGCGAAATGAATGAAAGTAGGTGAAAAATTGGGAAATCTTTATTTGTCTGCTATAATAAGAGATTCTTTGAGCACAATAAGGAATGGTACATTAGAAGTTGGTTTAACACATGAACAAAGCAAGCTGGTTTAAGCTAAGTTTGTGCGTGAGCGACAGATATAATGAAAAGGCCATGCCTAACGGTTACTAAAGGAGGATACTGTGTGTAATTTCAGAAAGTGCCAACATCACTGTAAATGACGTGTTGGAACAGGAGGCATTGCATATATGGGGTGACAAAGGACTATTTTCGTCAGTATTATTCGTGCCAAATTGCACCTTTCAGAAGCCAGAGCCAGGTGAGTGGATCAGAATGTGCTACAAACTAACTGCACGGACGCCAGTTTAAAATGAACTGATTTTAAACATTTGCTCTGGGAAGCACTGCATTCACAATGCGGTCGATATGCCACCTGAGTTACGTATTTTCCACACAGGTGAAGTCGACTTGCAGGCGTCGTATCCGCTTTCCCGATTTCAGCTGGGGCAGCCGCAAGTCGAACTCAAATTTGCTGTTGGAGGCGCGAACAATCAATCCCAGGTTTGCGCCTTATTTATGGAATTGTCCTTACACCACTCACGTAGTCCTTTTCATCATTTGCTCATGCCGATGTGTTGTATCAATTCCGTCCTTTTTTACTCCCCAAAATGCAGGTTGACCTCAAAGTGAACGGAAGGTTTGGGTGCCGATGGGAAGGCACTGATCTTTTGATCAATGAATCGTCTTTCTGTCGTGAGTTTGCTGAGCATTTAATCAGGTCATTCTCCCTGTTCATGCTGTGCTAATTGCGCCTTTTTCTACTCATTCAAGGCAATTTGTCGATAAACAGCACATCCGATGAGAGAACATTCGCTTTGAACTTCACACGAAATGACACGCTTAATTACACCACCTTTCACTGGTATGGAGAGAACAAAAGACTATCTGTCACCGTTGATTGGACGCAAGGAGGTAAGTGTACATCCGGACCGATAGGACAGGACTATTCTATATCTTTGTAATTAGATATCTTCATGACTAATGCTTCACATTGAGGTGAATCGAGGTTATTTACGGTCCTAAAGTCATCAACTGTTAGCCACACAAGTCCAAACGAGGTGATTGAAAGTGTTGTGTTGATTTAGGTGAATCGCCAGAAGTCGCGGCATGCAATGGTAAGTGCGAAGGCTTGTCTATTTTCACAGTAGTCAGGCAATGTCACACTCTTTAATGTGAAGACCTACTTTGTACTTGCAATCCGCTCCAATAAAAGCGATGTAGACTAGAGTACTTTAGAATGAGTTAATTTGGTGCAATGCTGCTAGATGCATTTACACTCATTGACTCGACATAACTTTCAGGTTACCAGGGCAAAATCAGTAAGTAAAATCAACTGCTCTTTAACCGAACCTGCAACATAAAGTTGGTTACAACTGCAGCCTATTTCAAAAGTTCTATTTTTTCTGCTATACCTGGCACATCTCTTATTACTTCCAAGCTGTGCAGCAGAGATATTTCGCTCACACCTACATTCGTACACAGACTTCATTTCGCTCTGTCCCACACGCTACCTCAACTTCCACAAAAGGCATGCAAAATAGAACTTAGGCCACATTTCCACCCACGTTTGCTCAGAAGTTATTGCAGCTCACGAGATTCACATCACGTGCCAATCAAGCTGAGGGAATGCTTTGTCTGTTGGGTTGCCGACATCAAGTCAGTATTCAGCATTAAGTGTAAGCAGTCCTCCCAATCAAAAGCTAGTCAGTTCAAAGTTCGCTGCCATCTCTAAAGCATATTTTGCGTCTCCAAATAATCTTCTAAAGAGATTACCTAAGTTGCTGCATGTGTTGCTCAAAAGTACTTTGGATTTGTTTTGAAGCTAAGTACTATTGAGCCTAAAAGTTGATGCAACATGGGTTTGCATTCACCACCCAAGTGCTTATTTGCTCTTTACTTTAGTCACGGAACCACTGGGTAAGAAGACCTTTGTCCACCCGTGCACTAAGGCTTCCGTCTTTATCACAATATCTGTGGTTATCAGTGTTGCTGTGTTCAGCATTGGATATAAGCAGTCCTCTCAATCAAAAGCTAGACAGTTCAAAGTTCGCTGTCATCTCTAAAACACATTTTGCGTCTGCATTGGCTCGAATGTTTAAGCAATCAGCCAGGGAGATCACTTATTTTGGCATATGCATTCCTCGAAAATGCTTTGGATTTGGGTTGAAGCTAAGTACTATTGACCCCACAAATTGATGCAACTTGGGTTTACATTTAGCACCAAGTGCTTCTTTACTCTTTACTTTAGCCACAAAACCACTGGGTAAGAAGAATTTTGTCCACTTGTGCACTAAGGCTTTCAGTTGCAGCGCAATATCTGTGGTTGTTAATGTATCTGCGAACTCTTTTCTCCCCCTCTCTTTTGTCATTGCCTTAGTGTTGCATTCTACTGGGCTTCCGTTTCACAGCCTAATTTGCCTCAAAGCTAACACACTGCATATTGTATGCGCTTTATCTTTGGTCAACAACATCATGGTCGGGCCTAAGATGTTAAGGCGGTGGTTTGACAAACACCTCTTCTGTCATCTGCAGTGTTTCGTACTTTCTGGCACATTGTAAAGAAGCTGATGAGTTGAATAGACGACACGGCAATACAAGCCAATCCACAATCCTTTTCTTTGGTTTTGACTGGCACCAACACCATGCAGTCAGTCACAACTGCGTCAATTCAAAGTACCATCCGCAAAAGTCTCACCGCATGACTCGCTAATTTACGCCCATTTCATCCACCTCGTGGATAGCAAGGTCTTCAATGTTGCATTTACCAGGTTACATAAGGAACAGGTTAAGGCGCTTCATGTGTGCTGGTAGTTATTCGGATCCATGTCATTTAGGGGTTACACGGACAGCTGAATGCTTTTGACGCCTCAAAGGAACAGTTTTGTACACAGTTGCTGCTACAGTTCGATATCAAATGGCATAACTCGAGTTTACACACATCAGCTATCAGACCTTGCTTTGTCTGTATTTCACAAACACTCTGCTTTGCACCAAGAGCAGCAGCTCGACTTTATTTCTAATGACTTTTTTAGTAGTAAATTGGAATTAGACTGATGCATCATTTGATGATTGTATGCGGCAACAACTTTTTCCATAAAGTTAATTAAGCGACTAGTTTTAATCAGGTTCACTGTTCACACAGCAAAACATATTCCTCTATTAGGATGTGGCTCTTTAAATAATTTTTCTTTGCACGTCTTCATCTTTTAGAACCTGAGATGACTCACAAACTCGAGGGTATGTTCAATTACTCTTGTTAACCCTATAAGTAGGTTTCCCAACGCAGTCCCTCGCAAAACGCATTATAATTCTACCTGTCAGGATTGAACTGCTTTAACATAAACTTTAAGATCACTTATTACTTAATTTAACGTCGCACGTCCTTTGCTTGCACTGGATTTGAATCAATGCTTTACTTGTTTTAATTAAACAGAAACGACTTCCTCCGGTAAGTTGATGCAGTGCCTTTCTTTTATAAATCTCAATGCACCGATCCATTGGCCCAAGCACTACTTGACTAAGCCAGCTTTTCTGCATATTTGCATCCCACAGGTCCCATGGCGATGCTCACTCTCAATGGTAAGGCACTCCTCTGCGATGTCGAGACACGTCGAGGGCTATCAGTGTTCGATAGGAGGCTCATCAAATAAAAAATGAAAATATTTTGGCATAGCATACTTCTGGAGTCACACGCGCATCCATTTCTTCATACCGATGAGCTGCCTACTCCTTATTGTCCTTTTATAATTTGCAACGAATTAAACAGCATTATTTGCATAGGCTATGGACCACGCCAATACAGCGCATTCAAATGCAAGCTTCTAGAAGTCCTATACAGCCAAGTCTGCATTAATTCGCAAACCTAATCATTGGCAATCTCTTCTTCTTCTTTTAGCTCTGTTGGCATCGCTGCTGGTGACAACACTTTTGCGAATGCAAATATCGGGATAACTGAACATGAAATGTGCTTGAAAACTGCAGTAAACATGCATGCCACAACTTCTTTGGCATAAATTCGTTGCTTTCCAAATGTGATGACAACAAATAAATTCCTGTTATGCTTGAGTTGATTATGGAGCTAACTATCACGCATATATCGTGTATGATGTTTGGAGTTTTGCAGAACGCCAAAGGCACTCATGTAGGTGCGATTTGGTTTAAGTCGATTCGGATGTACGAGTCACTGTAGAAAAAAATGCGAGATGAAGTTATGTTGTTAACAGAATACCGCTACCTGTTAACGCGTTCACATTTTACTGCAAGACATACTGTCGATTTGAAGGTAGCCAGTTCACTCCAGTTTAGCAGTCTAAACCCAGAGGTGGGGAGAGGCGACTCACATTTGCTCTTCCTCATTTGGATGCTTATCCGCTACTTTATTGTCCTTAAATCCCACCACTTGCATCTTCTAAGCGCTGGTACACGAGCGCTCGTTTCTTCACACATCCATTGCTTACGCGTGATGAGTCTACAATTGCGAAAGTTGTCAGGGGTTGAAAAGGTCTCTCGTAGTCCCAGCACACACACACACACACATGCACACCAATTGCATGGAAGGGATTGAAATTGAGGGGAACAGTGAGTGAGGGAAAATAACCACACAAAGTTAGTTAGCATTGCATGCAAAGCAGTCGTGATGCCAGCGAAAGCAAAGCATTCACAAGTCGTCTGTTTTACTTTGGAAACCTCTACGGCGCATAGTCACTTTTCTGTCCCCTGAAATAGGCCGACTTTATAAAAAAACGGTGAGCAACACGAAGTTAACGGGAACGCTGCAAGACGAAAGACAGAATAATCCCACTCCGTAAAGTGTCGAAGTGCAAAGATCGCTGCGTAGCACTGGAGCTAAAAGCTTCTCGAGTTCTTCATTTTTTTGGTGGTCTTTGAGAAACATCCTAGGAACTAAAATTTCACTTGGTCATTTTCTCCTCATCCCACCCTCATAACTGATTGCTGAATGCGTCATGGTAAAGGCCGTATTGGATGTACATGCAAGAGTCAACACACAGATGCAATGTGCGTGTGCGTACGCCTCTGGCCTAAATAGCACATCGTGTATGGGGTCGAATCCTTGAGTATGAGGCTGAGTCTTAAACTATCCATCCCGCTAATAAATTCAATCATACCTCCCACTTGCTTTATTACCTTTGCAATTAATCAGGTCTTGGGGCGATTAATACCCTAATTTAATTGTATTCAACACTGTTATCGGCCTAATTGGATGCCTAGCTAGAGCATGAAACCGCCTTCTAGAATGTTTAACAAAAGTAACCTCAAAATTGGAAACACCCACAACGCCTTTCATCTGACTCACACCTCCTCGCCACTATCGCCAAGACAAATTCACATACAGTCCAGTGGCACGTGAATCCACCACGTGCGCTAATTGTTCTTGGAGTTAAAATGGGTCCATCTTACTAGTGCTCTACTCACATCTCCACACGTGTAGAATCACTCCGTAAATGAGGGAGTTCGTTTTGTAGGTAAGCCTGACATAGAGAGCTGCTATGACTCAACATTAAATAGCTGTAAACTGCTACTAATTTATTGAGCTTTCCTTTCGATTCTTATTCCATCGCATCACATCTCATCACACCACAGTCAAATCACCCTGATTGGAATGAGTAGACTCACCCAATGTTCTCCTCCCTTAGTGGCGCTTCTGTTGACTACCAGCTTGGTAATGCACTTCGTCACCTACTTTGTGCTAAGACCTACCTTGCCTCGCTGAATTCGCATTTCTAAGTGTCGACTTTGGAGCCACGTGATTGGAAATAACCAAATCCGGCTAATGAAATCCTCAAACCTTACCCTTCGATCTATAGCGACTTTATGCGAAACGCAACTCAAGTCAATGTCTCAACTAAGGACAACACAATGATCACCATCACACATTGTAGTGTGGCACGAAAAGCAGACTATAGGCTTGTCCTGGAAGCCAGTAAATACTTTGAAATATTCTCGGAAAGTGTAAAATCTTGCAACTTAGCCTTGTCCTTCCAAACCATGGACACAGGTGCTTTTGCCTCACTTTGGAACGAAAGCTGATGTTTTAGTAGATATATGGGTGAAGAATTGCACCGTCCTTAGTGGTTGCCCTCATCTAAGCACATCTTGTCCACCTTCACAGGCACGCAAAAGCCCTCATTTGAGGCCAAATACTACGGGCATGTTTGTGAAATGCACACTTCCATGGAAGGTTCGGTGGGTGTGGAAGAAGAATTTAATGGTTACGAGATCCTCTAGAAGGTCAGCAGTCCATTCTTGCAAAAAACTTGGCAGAGATCATCCTTCCTGCTGAAGAGCGATACTATGAAATGGAAGGTCTAGACCAGTGGTAGCCTAATGGTATTAACACTTTGGCTGACCCATTGGAATCCAAAGTATTACACTCAGGTTTGTCCTCATTTTACCTGCTTTTGGTTCACTTCTATCCTCTGAAAATCAGCTTCTCTCTCATTTACTTTTGTGCTTATCTCAGCGAGTCCACACCCAATAGCACCAGAACACATAGCATCACATGAGCAATCACTGTTATCTCAACCACAATGCTAGGAACATTCACTTTGCATTGTGTAGTTCCTAGTGTTTCTCAAAATTCAATGTTCGAGGCGGTTGGCACCCACGCGATGCGCATGACATGGCATGCTCCAACTAGACTCTACGGCCCCATTCTCGACTACAACATTGAATGGCAACGACCCATCCACATCTCTTCAAGCTTAGTCTATGACTTCATCAAACTGAAGTCTGGACAAACCATCTCCGTCTCCACTTGGGCACGCAATCAGCCGGATGGTGTGGTGAAATTTGAATACATTGGTGCTCTGAGCAAAGTCGAGACGGTATCGCCGCCCCTTCTGGGGGGAGGTCAGCCCTTCTCATCTGTATTACCTTAGGTTGTGTGATAAGTTGAAAACAAACAATGCCAAATGAGATTAGTCGAATCAATGATGATGCATGAAGTGTTCCTTTTTACCCACTTAAATTAACACCCTTCAGATTATTGTCTTCCTCAACCATTTAGTTATAAGTTTACATTGAGCTAATACGTGGAATGCAAAATACATCAACTTCACTTTCCTCTCTTTCTCGATGCATCTCGTAACTGCCCTTACAGGCATGAATAGTTCACCACTTGAAGCAATTTCTGCATTGATGATCGTGAATTAAAGGCAATAATGCACAGACTCATGGAAGTCAAAAGGGAATTTGCTGGTTATGAGATCCTAACGAGGAGCGGCTCCGACGCAAAGGAAAATAAGTGGCATTCGGCAGTCGTCCTCGAAGATACAGGGCGCGAATATGCAATAGAGGATCTCAAACCATCAGTATCAGATGTTCTTACAGTGCGAGGATGCGTATTGCCCGATAAAGCCAGTGCGATAGCTGATCCATTGAAATTTACAGAGCTACTGTCAGGTTTGCCACTTCTCATACTACTCTCATGCAGTTAGTAGCGGCGTTTCATTTATTTACCATCTTACTTGATTTTCACGTTCATTTTTAATCACATCAAAGCAAATGTGCATTTATCGTCCTTCTACCCACAGTGACAAATCTAGCCATTTTGCTTTGTAGAATCTAGTGTTCCGCGGAGTGTACAATTCCATGCAGTCGACCCATTCACGGAGCGCATATCATGAAATCCCCCAGCCGAATTCTACGGTTGTATCATTTGCTGCATCATTAAATGGAGTTGTACTAATACATGGCGAGACAGTATTAAGGCCTCCTCCAGTCGTGTCCATGTCTTCACTGGATCGGAATCAGGAGAGGTCATTTATGTCATTGTTTGTGCACACAGTCAGCAGTTTGCTCCGATGAAAGTTGATTATATCGGTGACCTTAGCAATGTCCAGACAATATCTACACTGACGTTAGAATGAGGTCAGTTCTCCCTACTCGTTCTATCAAAGATTCAACCATGATTTATAATTTATTGCGGTAATTTTAGAGTAAGACTAAAAACAGAGCGCATTCGACAACACAATCCATTATTTCGCATTCTATTCGTTTGGTATTAAGTTGGCTATAGGCAGTTAAACAGAGGGAGCCGGTGAGGCATTCAAAGAAGTCCAATTTGCATCAAAACGGACATGTCATATTTTGGATGATGGATGGATAAGAAGTAGCTGTTTAGCCTAGGGGATATGTCTCGGCTCCTGCAATCACTAGGTCTGACTGACCTGCCTCGACTACTTCGATTGCTGCAACCGTGTTTACTTGTGTGGTGATATGCCCTGTGTGAACTTCCTCCCCATAGCAAATTGTGATTTCGATTAATATAGTTAACCATTTGTCGTCAATGAATACCAGTTTATACATTCTACCTCCTGCCTTTCTTTCAGCAGCAATTCTTGGATTAAACAGAGTAGTGTTGTGCGGCTGCGCAAAACAATTAGTTTCCATTTTAGTAACAAACAGTGGCACGTACACACTCATTCATTCGAACCGGACAACAAATTCCGAATTCTTACGGTAAATGACCAGCAGTAAGAAGGCATTCAAGGCAATAAGTGAAATCGCTTTGACAACGATGTAAGTATTTAGGAAAGAAGAAGACCTACGTGTCGCGCCTTGATTGGCCATTTGTTGCAACACTCAAGTCTTCTGCTTGAGTGACCTGCTTTGCATCCAGAGGAGCAGGCAATTGAGAGCTCAAAGAAGATGGTCTTAAAGTTCAAAGCGTGTGAGTAATCACACGGTTGTATGCGATTGTTGACCAGATAATGGAGGCCGAACTTGCCATTGAGCACTTGGCCTTGGGCATATAATAGCTAGTAGTGCACTCAACGTCCAGCTAACGCTATAATTTGCCAATCAGAGGAGCGTGGCTGATCGAGAGGCGGTTCTTAAGGGGTTTTCATAAGCAGCAACGGGGTAGAGAACTTATTAAATGTTGAACGAGCACATATTCTTTGGGGCCTGGGCACTAATCCAGCTGCCCGTTGTTTAGCCAACACATCATCACTTTTTTCGCCCATGAAAAGTCTGCTTATCTTATCCATAGTCTCAAAACAGAGAAATTCATCCATTCACATTGATGGATTGATAGGTGAGTAAGTCAGCTAGTCAGGGATGAGGTAACTAAGGATGTACCGCCTACTCGCGGGTGTGGATGGGAGTCACATCTCCACCGTCGCAGGCACTATTACTGCCAACATTACAAGCGTTTTTACTGAGTTTTGAGATATGGGGTGAAGTGAATGTCGTTGTGGTTGGAAAAATGGACAGGTTTTCATGGCGTAAAGTTTGAAGAAAAGGCCATATTGAATCTGGCACACCCTTTAGCCTGCAGAGTTTAATCTCCAGTGTAATTGGGGAACGTCGCAGTTGGTGAATTATTGAGGGATGCAGACCGAGTGACATACGAGGAGTGATTGACGAACGTGAAGTGCAAGTAGGATATCCACTCAGTCAAAGAGTCATTTCAAATAGCCACTTTGCACGTTAGCTATGAACGGCCTGTTGCATCTAGTCCGTACTCAGGTCACTATCAGTAGAGTTGGCGCACGCCTATTAATCGACTTGAGATAGCAAGCATTAAACAGTTTTTTTAAAGTTGGAATCATAAACGAGATCGTAATGAGAAATGAGGGATGACTCGAAGAGCAAAGTGGGTAATATTCACTCACTTCCTCAGTATGGTTACCGGAAGAAGTAATTAAATGGGAACAGGACGCTTGGAGTGCTTCACTGATAAATTAATGACGGAGAGTGGTGCGAACTCAGTTTTTAGGAGAAAAAGGAAATGAGTTCAAATCGGACGGGAATGAAGGCCAAAGCTAAGTGCGTTCTGGCCGAAGAACATTAAAATACATACGGCGTCACCCTCTTTATCACGCACATTTTGCATCTTACAAATGGGAGAATGAACGTGACCGAGTGACCTGCCAGACAGGTGGGCAAGTGGAGAAACACCATGGGCAAATGGCCTCATGGAGTGAAAACACACGCAATAAGCGTGCCCAGCAGCTAGTCAAGGGAGACTGGGACTGAGTCACATGATCGACTCGGTCACGCATATCCACTGCTGGCTAATTGGCCTTGGACCTGGAATAACTGCCTGACACGATAATCAGCCAATTAGAAGGGCACGTCTCAGCGAGATGTGGTACCTGGTAAGCTTTCAGAACTTTCTATCAGCGTAATGAAAGCCAATTGCGATTTGGAGGACGATGACTCAGGAGTGCAGGCTATCCTTACGTTTCCATAAACCCATGTTTCGCCATCAGAGAACTTCTGCTCTTCCAATTCAATTATTAAAGTTATGGAAATACAAAATTTATATTAGAGAACGAATTACTGAGTATGTGAGCTATTGAAGGAATAAATTGCCAAAGAAAATGCTTCCTTTTGCACGTAAGAATCGAAGTTGTACCTCGGCCACTGCAATCACTGCCACATTCACCATTACAATCAGAATCGCATAGTACTGAGGTGAGATGAATGCTCTGTCGGTAACGTTGCAACACTAGATGCCAAGCCGTGCTCTTAACTTTCCACATGCTACAGCCTGGAGAGCCCGTGTGCACGAATGATCCGGATCCGACTTATCTCTCGAACAAATGGGCAAGCTACAAGGCACATTCAGAGGCGTCGTTATGGATTATCGTGTGGAAATCAACATAAGCACGATGTGCGTGAGCGCGCCAACCGGCTGGACACTGGAGACTGGGGCTGTCACTCCTCAACTTAGTCACGCGCACGTACTATTGAATGATTGGCCTTTGACTTAGAATGGGCGGTAGTACACTTATTCATAAGGGTGTGACTGACCAGGAAGCTGTTCTTCGAATCCTCTCGGATGTGACCACTAGAACGGCAGAAACCTCTTCAATGTTGAACATGGTTTTTCTAAAATTGAAGACAAACCCAGGCTCTCTCTCAGCCATCACATCAGCGTATTTTCCCACCACAAAATCTAGCTTTTCAAATCAGTGATTTAATGGGTGAGTGAAAGAGCTACTCAAGGTTAAAGTAGCTACGAAAGAAGCTTCCTCTGGTGTATACGATGGGTAACTACACCGGCATCATCGCAGTCACAACCACTGCCACCATTGTAATCATCATCGTGCAGTGTTGAGATACGGAGAAGGCATTGAGGAACAAACTTTGTTTAAATTAGCCTTACTTGCAGCACGTTGAAGCAGTGGTGGTTTCAATCATTGTTCATTCAGTTTACGCCTTTTGTCCCAATGTAAGTAATACCGTTGGCCGGATATTCTGCGTATTGAAGTGTGCGTTAACTGGCACACACTTTTTGCACCTCATCGGCTAAACGGCAGCCTAGACAATAAAGATCACCTCGTAATTGTCGACGAGCTGCATAAAAGATGATAATAAATCACCTTAACTGCAGCGGTTGACATACAGAGGAGATTAGATCTTACGACAAAAGTGGTTTCTGCCAAGAGAACTTGCGAGGAGAACTGGTGTTATGGGGACGTGGGAGAAATGCAGTGAGTGTCGCAAGATGATGAAGCGATTGAGTTGTTTATTCTGTGAAGCGGCATTTGCAATCTTGTTTTGTGTGAAAGGTGCCATGTCTACCCGTCCACCAGTTGCTGCAATCTCCTTTGCCAACACGCCTCCCCACTTTAAGTCGTCTCTAAACGCATGTTTGGCATTTATCAGTCTTTTATTATGTTGATCCCTTCGTAGTCGGTGAATGCCAGACAAATCTCTGGCAGTTGTTTTCACAAGTCAGCAAAGTGATACGATTTGCCACCGTTAAAGGGAGAAAAGGAATCTGAAAACCACTGCTTTGTTCCGCAACCATGTTCTCATAACAAATGGATGAGCTGGGAAGAACAAACCTCTTGTAACATACAATGGATATCAACGAATCTAAACAGATTTGGAAGTCACTTAGACGTTTATCACATTGTGAGATAGAGGAAGTTAACAGTGTTGTTTGGGAAATGTCTAGTGATGAGGCCATGACGCCTTTGAAGTCACATTGGCCCTCACTGATCACTTTGACAAAAAGGAAAAGCGGAGGCCTATAGGAAACTAAATGTGATGACAAAAAAGGATACTTTCCCGTTGCTCAACACGAATGGTTCTTTCGACTGCCTGTGCGGATCGAAGTGACACCCACTTTTGGACATACAATCAGATACTGGTTGACAGAAGCCGCAGTAAAGAAAAGAAAAGAGAGCTTACCCATTTTTAAACGGGCTTGATGCATATCAGGCAGTGCTTGCCGTAGTCAGTGATGCTTCGACCCCCTCTAAATAGTTTATGGAGGCCGCACTGATCAGTTCATCCTCAAAAACCTGTAGTATGCATTTATATGACTAGCTTGTCTTAGGCGGAGATGCTAGGCAGCATAGAGTTACGCTGGAATTAGTGATGGACCATCAACGAGACCTAGGACATACTAGTTCGCCAGATAAGAAGGTGGATGTCGAAGGTCGCGCCCATCGAGTGAATACCATCCAATCAGCTTCGACTTTGCAGTTTTCTGGGTTTGCAAAAATTGTAGAAAAAAGGTGTTTGAAATGGTAATAGTGACAAAGGATTCATTGCGCAAAGGCACGAGTCACAAATAGTTATGAGGCGAGAGTTCACACAAGGGCAACTGCCATGAAGATGAGTACGGTTACAGCGACTGCAGGAGTCAAGGCCTAGCCGCCAAATGCACTGGAAATGGAAATTGAGAAGTCAGCCAGTTTTGAAGACTACGCGAACCAATCTTGATCTGCCAGTTGTGGTTGCATTACCTGACAAAGATTTTAAAGTCATGAGCATGACAGACATCGGGGAAGAATCCTCAGAATCAATTGTTACAAAGGTCTGTGGAGGTGCTTTAGTCGTGGTAATTACACGGGTAGAAGGATCAATCATGATCAAGGTGTGCGGAGGACCCGCTGTGGATTACCCATTCGTGGTGATTGAAACAGTCGAGGCAGAACCCTTATTTGCAGCGGTTGCAAGCCAGGAAGCAGGTACCTCGCTTGTAGTAGTAACAGCAGACGAAATATACCGCTTCCATTTTGTGGCTGCAGAAGTCGAAGTAGATGATCCAGTCGCCGTTTGTACAGAATTTGAAGTAGTTCCGTCAGTTGTAACCCTGGAATTAGAAGTAGGCTTCCTAGTTGTGAGGATTCGGGAGTCAAAGAGCAGGTCACCTATTCACGGCAATCGGAGGATAAGGTGTGGATAGAATTGTCTAGGTGAGCTCTCTAGTGGTGGCAGCCACGGGAAATATTGAATATCCCTCTGTCTCGATGATCACAGAAGTCGTGACAGATGTCGTAGACGGGATGATTAGAGGTGTTGAAGCAGGTGCAGCAATCGTGGTGATAAGAAGGAGACGAAGGAAATAGTCCCGTAATGGTGATATTAGGCGTCAAAGTAGATCCGCCTGTTATGATCGTAAGGGCTGAAGTAGATTGCATACCATTGGGTGTGGCGATTGCAGAAGTGGGGGTAGACCTTCCAATTGTGGTGACTGCAGCAATAGAGATGGATCACCAAGTGCTGGCGGCAGACGAGATCGGGAAAGCTTTTCCTTACAAATGAAAATTCGACCCATTTAGTTTATATTTACTTATTCGTAACCGAGTATACGGCTCTGAGGAAAATGTGGGCAAACAGTACATACTACAAACGGATTGCTGACCAGTATGATGATAGTAATCGTGTGCGAGGCTATAAACTAAGCTGCAATCATGAAAAAATCAGCGACTGCTAATGAGCGTTCGCAGACGTGATGAAGCTGACCAAGTGGCTCAGACACCGCTGTCCGATCGTTGGGGTCACACATGCACACACGCATCAACCCTGGCCCTCGAATTTCTCCGATAGTTATGCGTTTGTGGAAGCCATAGGGCACGGGTCACTCACCCACATACAAGGATCGGGTAGCATCACAATGTTCCCTTATTAACGTTATAGTCGACAAAACCTAGTCTACTTACTTTAGAAATTCATATTATGCTGCTTTGTATACCATCTTGAAAAGCATTTTTGGTCACTCTTTTGTTATACAAGTACATGATGTTAAAATCTGTTCGTAAAACTCACCGTTTGAGGGCAGACAGCAATCATAGCAATTGGAGGCATTGAATGAAAGACCAATGGGTGCGCTAGTGGATAACAACAAATGATTTGCGCATGTGACATTACACTGTTTCTCGATCGTGGTAACCGAATGTAAAAGCAGAGCTCAAGATAGGAATGGACTATAGCAAACAGTTTGGTTTTTTAAAGAGAAGAATGGAGAGTGAAGGAAGACTGAACACAATAGAAATTCATGTAGTAACAGAGGACATCAGTTGATCACGCTTAAAGTTAACGTGAACTCTCGAACTAGTAAATACCACGAAAGCACAAATGTATTGGTGAACTCAAACGCCTCCTGGGCATGTGTGGCTGCCTAAAGAACATTTCCTCATGGAAGCATGCGAACTCCAGAGAAGCTTTCTGCTTCTGCTTTACACAAGTGTCCATCCTCGGAGAAACTCTTCGCACGTCCCAAAATGTCGTGCTCAAGTTCCTTCTCTTTTGAAGGCACTGAGGAAAGCCTTATGCCACCTCCATCACCACACATTTGTCAACCTGTTAACACTAACGCATCTTGCACATTTACTCTTACTCGTATCAGAGCCGGTATGACGCATAGAGGCTAAATCTACAGTTCAGCTCTACAGGCAAACTTTAGATTGAAAAACACACAAGCCATAGGTTAAATGCAAGTCTCATTGACTTACGGGAAAACACCTCTTGTCTACCCCACGGTCATGCGAAAACCGACATTTGAGGCAACTTGCCACGAGGATGTTGAGATTTTAAACATACCGATGCACGAACCTGGGGCATCAAAGAAGATTTCGGTGTCTTCGAGGTTTGGAGAAAAAGTGGCGGTCTCGACTCCCAAAATCCATAGCAATCTGGGGTCAACCTCACTGCTAGAGGGAACATAAAATGGATGAAGTGAAGCCATTAATGGAAGATACAGTCCAAGCGCTTGAACTCGTGCTGCCTGACAGTTTCAGCAAGATGGCAAATCCTTTGGCATTTGGAACAGCGGAAGCAGGTCTGTCCCCTCCTCACTCATCACCTGTCTACTCCAATGCAATCAGCAGCAGTTAAATGCTCACTGTGCTTCAAGCCAAACTTTTACATTTATAGCCATTTGCATTTACGAATACTCTCACTCATTCTTGTACTAAGACTTAGTGTTTCTCGAAATGTGGAACTTGAAGCAATCAACCCTTACACGGCGCAAATAACATGCAGGTTGAATGCCATATTGCAGCAAAGAGTTCATCTCTCCTCAAGAAATATCTATCACTTCACCGGTTTAAAGCCGATACAGACCATCGCCATCGCTATTGGTGTGCAAATTCAACTTGAGCCTTCCGTACAATTTGACTGAGCTGGAATTCGCAGTGCTTTCGTGAAGGCAACTATACCACCACTAACCCAAGGCTGTGCCATGACTTGAAAACAAATATGGTAAGGAGAATTATAAACCAATTGGATTGTGGAGAATGTTAACTCATTATCACATCTGCAGACCATAGACACAGGTGTGGATGCCCTCGTCAATGCACGGCTCATTTACTGTTAAAGGCATGTGAACACCGAGGTTTGAAGCAACTAATCATGAAGACATTCGAGATTTGCATATTTTGATTCACAACCCTGAGGATACCACTTGAGGGCCATCAGACTCATGAATTGTCTGGCATCTCGCGGCCAGCCTTACTGCTACTGCACAGGAATACCAAATGGCGCGACTTCATCCACTACTTGCTTATTTTGATCACAGTGTGGGGATCGAGACCGATTGGTTTACACCAAAACAAACACAAGCTTATGCATGGTTTACAATTCCATTGGGATTTTCAATGTTTCTTCTCGCTATTTGCTGCCATGAAATCAACTGCAAGCAACCAATCAGATGTAGTCAGTTTGGTAATTAAAAATGTTGCATAAATCACGGTTGAAAATTAGGTTTCGCCTGCGTACAAGAGTTACCATATGAGAAAGACCTTGATTAGAATGAAAATCACAGAAAGAACTGTCTTGCATAGGTAATTACTCAGACGCCTGCAACCACTGAAACTAGAATTTCTGCATCCCTATTCATGAATACTGGAAAACCTGGTGCGACTCCTGTAGTCACTGGAAAAAAGCGATTTGTCTCATCTCCCGCAATCATAACGACCGATGGCACTTCTGTAATAACAAAAACAGGGGTATCCGTACCGCCTTTCTCAGTTGCCAAGGTTATGGTATCCACACAGACTTTTCCAGCCGCCACGACAAATAGGGAACCCGCTGCGAACCCTGCCACTGCCACAGATAGGAAATCTACCTCAATTCTAACATCTGCAACTGAAGGATCCACAACAGAAATTTGTAATTATCAAAACTGGGGATCTCGTTTGGCATTTGCGTTCGTACTCACCCGCGTGATGGTCGTTGTTGAGTGAAAATTTGCCCTATAACTAGGCGCGGTCAGTGTTGATCTCAATTAAAAACGGTTTATTACTTCTTTCTTCATAAGAGACTGATTTATCCCTTTTCCGAATACGCTTAGAGGTGACGAATACATGCACATTCTCTCGCTTATACCAGATCCAAATGTGTTGCATTCACATACTCGGTGTGCATCGATAGGGAGGCATTCGACGTGATCGGGTTATTTAAGGAGAGTAAGTTGGCATGCAATAACTTGAGTCTCAAATTACCATAACATATGGCACCTGTGCAAGTGATCCGGACGGATCCACTTGCTTCTCAATCAGATAGACAGATGATAGGGTCAACTGTACTCACGACTAACAGGACTTGGGATTAAAATGGCCAACAGCCCACGCAAAATGCAGCTGACCGAATGTTAATCTAGTAACTGGTCAGTCGTAAAGGCATGACTGACCCTTAGACAGTGTGTTAACGTTCTTAGAAGGGTTCACATAAGGCGAAATATCCAGCAAAATGAACGAGAACGTTGTTAGGATTTTACCATCGACCTCTGCAGGCTGCTTACCGATAGCAGCGGAAATGATCTGTATCGGCTCCGACTTTTCAAAGGCACTACGGCTAAATGGTGCAGCCATTAATGAAGCCGTTGGGTTTGTGTAGCAGTTGCGATATAATGTGTACCGTGCAGAGGTAGATTGCTACAATGTTAACACATTGACGAGTAAGAGGCCTCAACAATACGGAATGAGTAAAATGGTTAGGAATGTTTGGAAGCCAATTGACCGCCATGTTATCATACTTGAAGGCGAGTTCCTCAAGTATGTACGTCCCTCAGAATATTGTTGTGTTTGGAAAAGTACAACTCGAGTGTGAATGAAAGAAAAGCAACTACTGATTGCATACAAGTAGACCGGGAATAGTTGAAAAGCAAACAGACTTGCCTGTATCGCCTTAAATATCCAAGTGCCATCTGACGCGCTGAAACTACCAAGCATCATGCATCCTCACACTGACTTCATATTTCGTTTGTGGTTTTGCTCCCCTCTTCCATATTTCCGCCTCTTAGCACTGACGATGACCACAGATTGCCACGAACTTTGTGAGTCGAGACAGCCAATGTTCCTCAAGGCCTCGAAGCCACCAAAATCTCCATTGACGTTCACAGGACCGTGCATCAGTAAGTCCTATGTCTCCATAGCCTCGTTGTAAGTTGTCCAATCGTCGGTATTGCAGACAGAGAGTGTTGCGCCAAATTCTACCAGTTATGAGCGAAGAAATTACTACTTTGTGCCAATAATTTTGACTAATGTAATAGGAATGATTTAGTTGTAGCTTACCAGTAGGCCATATTTGACTGGGTTCCATGGGATATGTAAAATGGACATCGTCTCTAGTCACTTCCACAGTCACTTTGTACAGTGTGTAGGCATCGATATCGTCTCCAGTCACTTCTTCGTTTTAGGTGTCTGCAGTCATAACTTTGTAGACGAAAGAGATCTTAGTTCACATTTTCACTTTGTTCACATGAAGTTTCACCAGTTTTGAACAATTCAAGTGAGTTGAAAAATTAACTGCATGCAGCTCGGGATTGGTGTAGCATCCCTTCTTTTCTTTGTAATAAAATAAGCACAATAAATAAGGAGCAACAATCGAAAAAACTCTTTCTAAGCAGATTTGACTGTGTGAGAGAGAAGTTGGGTTGTAAGTGAGGTGAGAGTGTGCGGTGCCATCTGATGGTAACCAAGGGTGACGGTAGGCAGGTGATGAAGACTACATCAGATGTATTTGCACAACTACAAAAAGGTGGGAAAGTCATAAGTAAGGCATTCTAGGATACCTCACCCACCTACAACTCGCCCAGCATTCCGTTTTATTTTGAAGAGAGAGTTGTCTTGTTAGTTTTCTCTCCTCCTAAGAGGCATGCTCACTAGGAGACATTGATAACAAAAGCAGCAAAACAAGGTCCTGCTTAATACGATGCATAACTATTTACAAAATTACCATGGAAGAGAAGGTCAGATTAACAACCTGGGCAATAAAAAACAAGTTCCCTCAGTAGTGTCGCACTGATTTAGCTGTGATGAGGTGGGAAGTGGCGTATAATGAAACGAGAATTAATTAGGCCTTTACTTACAGTTTTAGCTGCTAAGATTTTGAGAACCATTAGCCACCCATTTTGGATCATCAATCCGAAGAAAAATCACAATTTGATTAATATTTCTACGCATATGCTGTTCAGAGCAGAGCAACGAAAGGTGATGATCTTACCGATCGCCAACGCGGTATCACTATGCAAGATTGAGGTTGCCATACAAGTGAGGCAGAGTTGAAACGACACCTCCAGTCCAGAAATGCGTTCCATTTACATCTCCCTTAGTCTGTACTTATGTGAGTGTTGTGCAATCATGTGAGCCTAGAATTTGATTTGTTGTTGTGCATTTACGCATACCGTGACTTCACATACTATTGGTTGGTATGACCGATTGTGCTGGGTTTTAGTGGTGCCAAGTGTAGTCACAGAAGACTTTATTTTGCACAGGCATTGAAATCCTCATTGTTGTGGCGATTTACACGGTCAATCAGTGCAATCTGAAGTCGACTAATACTAGTTCAAAAAGACAGACTGGTGTCAGGCCTAAACAATCTGCAGTTGATGGGCTTAAGTGTGTTGCTGAGGTGACTCAAATCTGACTCGGACGAATTCTGAGAAAGTCCCTTCTATCCATCATTCTCATGCTAGCGTATACGCTTACACACACGGTGCTTTCGCGTGATGATTGATGCACGACTTTGTCTATTGGCTACTTGGTTAGGCGGACAGTAGGGTGGACACCGCTGCCCACACTTTTGATACTTGGCAGTGATTGGCACGAATTATTGCACCCACAAACTACACGATTTGTGATTTATTAATTAAAATAAACCCTCGTAGATATTTAAACCTCAGGGTTAATGTGGACTAATCTCGGTAAGGAGTTCCCTACAATTGAGCAAATAGCCCTCTGGATCATTTTGCACCCGTCAACAGGTGCGTCGAACGTGTTATATATTAGAGGCTGTCTTAGCATACGTCTGATTCAGACTCTGGGCTTGACCTCTGCCAGATCTTTACTCGGTTGGTTTAGTCTTGACTTTAACCTCGGCTTGGAATGAGCATTTGCGTACCATTGCCGCACCTAACGTGATTGCACCTGATGAGGGGATAATGGGTGTACAAGAACTCAGTTTCTACAGAACTGGGAGACTCTAGAGACTTAAAGGCCTCGTACTGCACATTGATGTTATTAGGAAGCAGGACATATTTGAGTAGTCCCAATGGCACAATGCAGGATGGCATTCCAGTTGCAGTCATCCAAATTTAAGTGAAAATTACATGCACGCCTAAGATCTGCTGTCTCAAGTGTCCACACTTTAAGCGTGTCGAACAATTTTGGCAGTAAACTACAGCACTGGGTTCCATAACTATCAGTTAAAAATAGCTGACATTTCTGTCTTCCTTTCTTTTAAAAGCAAACCTTTATTAGCTTCTTATGCACATAGCGGTACGAATTTTATGTGCGTTTTGTGTATTAACCAAATAACTCAATTATTGTAGCCTAGAAAAAGGAATATGCGTTGTTCCACACCGATTTTTTCGCAACTCGAATAAAAGAAGCAACTATCGAATGGCAGGTCTCCG